>OZ014479.1:16451764-16685116 GCA_963965965.1 Trididemnum nubilum
GGTCTCCAAATAAAAAAAAAAAAAAAGGTCTTCACCGATATCGAGACTGATTTTTCGTCCAATTTCGCAAATTCAGTCGTTTGAGGGGGGCTGTTTTCGAATGGGGGGGGCTATTTTCCATTCTTCTTAGAAAATCGGCCTCAAAAGCACAAAAAACATGCGATTTTGCATACTTCACAAGCCAATGGGGGGGCTCGAGCCCCCCCGCCCCCCCTGGCTACGCTACTGCCTATACCACAGACGTTTACCTAGAGAAGGAATCCCTTAATCTCCAATTGCAGGAGGCCACGAGGTCTAAAAGTGGAATACCTTCACCACTGAGCAGTTTTTTGAAGTGTAAATTTTTGACAAAATTATGTCCGATTTTAAAGCAAACAGAACAAACTATGAAAATTTTTTGGTATAAATATTTTTTAAAATATTTAGAAATAATTTAAAAATCGCTTTCAGCAACTACACATAAACAACTTTCTGAAAGAAAATTTTTATTAGCTTGAAGAATTAAAAGTTCCCGTACAAAACCAAAAATATACATCGCACTATGACGTATTTTCGGCCTGAATATTTTGACAGATATTCTACCAATATATATTTACTATAGTCTAACCATTTGCCGTAAAGTACGCCCTGGCAAAAAATTTCAAATTTTTTGGAATGACTAGATATTTTAATAATTTTTTATTGTACTGTCTCACAATTATACTGTAGAACTTTGACGGGAGCTCCCTTTGTAGCAGGGCTGGGCCCCCTTAAATGTGGCCGTCGACAAACGATCGTGGATATTAGGATTGCCCTTAAATACATCGCAACAATTAAACAATAAAAATTATCATGGGAACCGAAGTACAAGTGTTTCTTTTAGGTTAAAACCATGTGCGTAAAAAATCTCCGAGATTGAAAAGCAGTTAGAGGTTGCAAAAAGGCAGCAAAGTTTTTCAGACTTACCCAATTTTGCACAGATAAGGGCTTCGCTGTTTACAAAGTGTAAGCTGTTCAAACGCAAAAATATTATGGATGTAAGCCAACTTATTGCGTGCTGCCAAGTAAGTAGTCCACTGTCTTTCTTCTCACATAGCAAAAACCATGCCTATAGTATGCTTTGTAGCAAAATGCATGGACTGAATTGATCTTCATCACATTTTTCAATTAGCCAGACGTATTCCTGTATAGTTGCATTCGGGACTTGGTTTTCTTGAATGAACTTTTTGAATGCCATCAATGAGCCTGATAATTCACTCCAAGAATCAAAGTCAATTGATAAAAATTTTTGATCCGTTTTCATTCTTCGGAAAGAGCCCATTAATTGCGTTTAATCAGCAAACTAATTTTTTCAATTGTTGTTTTTAAATGGCACGCTTGGTAAAGCTTTCATCTTCGTAGAGAGCTGCAACAATTCGTCACTTCATGTCATCATGCACCTCTGGTTCAAAAACACTTAACCTACTAGTTTCTTAGACGTGTACCAAAACCAACCAGAGAATTTTTTTCATTACGCTTACCCCAATTCTCTTGTCAAGGTGATTTTGCCACATTTTTTGCAAGTCTAAGATATTTCCTACCATTTGGCAAGTTTAGTGCAGATACAAAAATGATGCTTTGGTCCATGCTCGCCATATTCAGTTTACCATGCAGTTTTGGCTAATGGTAAAAACTGATTGTAGCGAGCATAAGTTAGTGGCGCCATAATCAGTTCTGGCGCCTCCAACTAACTTCTGATTTTGTTCAAGTTTTGCTTGAATGGAGATGCAAGTACCAGATTTTTACTTTTTAGTGTTTGAGACATTCATGTCAAAAAACATATTACCCTGTAGCAAGAACTTTCTCAGCCTATCTCCATTTTTCTAATGCTCAAACGATGCCATTTGCTTGAGACTAACAGGTCTTATTAGAAATTAGGGCAATCTTGAGCAGATGTTTTATGCAGATGCCAGAGGTAATAATAGACAGGTGATCGACTTGTGAGAATAAATTTAAAAAAGATTGAAAAATGGTTCAATGCTCAGTTTATTATTTTGGACTTGCCAGTTGCCACTTCTATATCTACTGTTCTCATTGGTTCTATTCTCTAACATTCTTTGTCATGAGGGTCTATGGATCAGAGCATTTGTACTGTCCTCATCAAAATCTTTCTGGTCATCTTTTTTGTTACTTGTGGTAGCCTTAAAAATTCGCTACGTATTTTAACAAATTCAATAACTATCCAAAAATCCAAGTAACACAATACTGTTTTGTAGTGTATGAGATGTGAAATTTATCCAGAAATTAATACTTGGCAACTTAAATGATTCCAGTCAAACTTATTGAGGCAAACAGCTTGCAACTACAGAAGAAGACATATAAAAAATATATGATGTATAAATGACTTAACACTGTCTTCCTACTTTTTAAAGTGCTCAATGGACAATCGACATGTACTTCCAGTTAACAGTACAAAAAGTTCATTTAAAAATTAAAAATTTAAAAACCCCACTACAGGCTGTTTCACCCCAATGGGTTTTATCAGGTGGGGTGGAAACTAAACAAAAGCGGTAAAGGCCGCAGTACACCGCCCATGTCTCCCCCTCCTAATATCAGAAGCCCTGTGGCGGAGCGAGCCCAAACTATCCCACTGGGGTTAACAGAGGTACGCACCGGTCAGGGACCGCAACCAGGGTCGAGGTGCGGAGCGCGGCTGGCACAAAACACTGTAAGCATTAACTGTGGAGGCTGAGCATCTTAATCAAACACAGCTCATGCGCTGCTGCGCGTCTGTCAAACGGTGTGAAAACCACTGTTAAACTTTTAAGCTTTGTCCTAGATGCAAAGTGGTATTTTACGTCACAGTGATCAACCGATTTGCAATTTATGTGGTTTCATTAGGTTCATGATTTTTTGGTTTTTATTTGGCTTTAAGTCTACATTTTGATACAATTTCGATTCTTTGGTTCAGGCACGTAGCCAGGATTTCGCAATGGGGTGGGGCTTTTTTGGAAGCTTGAACTTGAAACAACTTGAAAAGTGTAAATGTTTAGCAGTCTTGAACCAGATTGTGGCGGATTTTCTGTCCAAATTCAGGTGATCTCCAAAAAAAAAAAGAAAAAGGTCTTCTCTGAAATTCAGAGCAATTTTCTGTCCAAACTCAAGTGATCTCAGAGAAAAAAGCGATTTTCGGTCCAAATTCAAGTGATCCCAAAAAAAAAAAGGGTCTTCTCCAAAATTCAGAGCGATTTTTCTGTCCAAATTTAAGCGATATCAATTCTACACTCGCCCCCAATTTGCAATGGGGGGGGGGGGAATTTTCGTTTTCAGAGCATAAATCAGTATCAAAAGTGCCAAAAACACGCTATTTTGCATACTTTTTTAGGCCAATGGGGGGGCTTCAGCCTCCCCGCCCCCCTAGCTGCGCTACTGCTTTGGTTGAGAGTGTTAACCGGATTTGCTTGTAATATCGCAATTTTTTCTTCTAAACAAAGGTTACATTTGTTAGAGCCGTTCTTATAGGGCCATGCTCGCCTCGTGATGTACAATATTGTATATACTGTAGCATATGAATATTCTCAAATTTTCGCTGTTCATGTGCAACCTGTAAACTTTAATTTTTCTCCGAGATGTTTTGTACATACAGTTTTTTATCGGAAATGAACAAATTTAACCCCGTTGCCGTATAGTTTTCCAAAATTTTGAAATAAGGACCAACCTATAGTGGTTATGTTTAATTTTGTCTATATGATTTTCTTTGTTAATCTCAGTCACACATCAAAGTTCTTCATTCGTTGACTTACCACTACTTGTGTTGGTTTGAACAGTTTCTTGTCGTTGCTGACGTAACGAATTCAATTCGGCTGAAACATAACAAACTAACGAAGAAAGCACATTTAATCAAACTACAAAATATTATTGAAAGCAAGTAAAACAATACATAAAGTCAGTAGCTTAGAAAGAAATTTTATTTCGTAAGTGTGGGAGAGCATGGGGCAAAAATGAATCTCTGGAGGCCAATAAAGGTAAACTCCCAGCCATCGGAAGCAAAGGGGATTTATAGTCTTTAAACACTTTTACAATTTTTCAACAAAAGCAACTCAGTTCATAATCCATTGGTTCTCAAATTTCTGTTATAAGACGTGTTTTTTGGCATGGCAAAATATGCAGAATACGAATACAAACAAGTATAGAGGGTCTGAAGTGAGCTATTTGAATAGCCATTTAAACACCTAGTTGTGATCCCATATACGCAACATGAATATTTAATGAAACAAATTTGTAGCTATATTAGTGACAATTCAAATGCAAATAGCAAAACAGCAAACTGCACGAAAGTGACTCAACAGCTTACAAACGCACTCACAAAAACACAATAAATTAAACGAAAAAAAAACAACGAAAAACAAAAACAGTGTCAGTTAATGAAAAGCAATACTGTTCAGCAAAATTGGAACCTTTTTTGCTACTTGAAACGCTCGATTTCATTATCATGTTGAAGTTTGTTTTTATTGCATGCTGTACTGGGGCTTATTGCAAAAAACTGTATGCTACATGCTTAAAGAGCTGCATACTTTTTGCGCTAGATTTTTTGATTATTTTGTTTATCTGAATTTTTTTCCTGACAAAGTGTGGGACTTTTTCGAATTAATTTCGTCTTAAACATAGCGGTAACCGAATTTAATCAAACTGCAGATCACCAGCAATCATTAATTTTGCGATATTTTTGCAAATTGACTTTATTTTAGATCTACACTATTTTGTTAAAAATCATTTCTTGAAAACGTTGCGCATTAACAGTTAACACATAAAATATGCTATTTACTGCTGGTGAAAGGTAGTGATAATTATGTGCAATCGAATATAATTGAAAACTTTTAATATTAATTGCGATGTACGGGAGAACATAAAATAATACTATCCAAAAAAGTTAAAAGTTTTATTAATTGTTTATTTCTAATATAAATGGATGTGTACTGTTCATTTAATTTAATATAGTGTAGGTAAATATAAACAAACAAATTAATTAATGTACCGGTATAGGCTATATTTTTAGTAAAAAACTTACTACTAAAGTTGACTTTTATCGCTTCTACTTCCTGGCGTATTAGGGCAAACTCATCTGAAATAAGATAAAATAAACGGTTTTTAGCTGAGAAAATGTTTCATATCAATTGCAAGTTTTGGAAATAAGAAATTTCTGAAGTTCTTGTGGTGTTTTAGGCTAGCTTTGCGAAACCATTTAGGTGCTACTCTAAAGCAGAGTTGTAAGTCGAGCCGGGCTTTTCGGGCTTATATATGCGGGTTCAGGCCGGGTTCGGGCCGGGTTCGGGCCGGGTTCGGGCCGGAACTAGTCGGCCCGTTTACAACTCTGCTTTAAAGATTAACTTTATTGATAACGTTTCGCTGGTTAGAATCAACTAGCTTCATCAGAGCACCGCTATCACTAATGATAGAAAATCACCATCAACTTCTGATTACAAACAAAAAAAAAAACAGAAAAACGATCCGACTTATTGCTGTAGTAGAATATTTAGTGAAAAAATCAAAACAAGGCTCCGAAAAAAATTGAATTTTTGTCAAGCCAGAGTTATATTACACATTGTGTTTATCTTCAATCTTGTAGGTTATTAACTACGCCATTATCTTTCTGCTACTCCTTAGCTTCTATGCTACCTTGCAATGATTTCGACTCACTAAAAAAATGTTGCTTTTGTTTGTGGTTTAGGGCCACTAAGGTACAGTTACGTGACCAAAACGAAGTCTTTGTACAGTACAGGTTTTTTCTAGAAGTACATGGCCAAGTCACCTTGAAAAATTCATCACAAACATCCTCGCTTTAAAACAAATTTTGTTGCAAAGCAAACGCAAGTCGTTGAACTAAGACGTAATTACAGCACAGCATAAGTGGGCACGTTAATGCAAAACGTTAGCTTCGTTAACCACTAGTCCGTTAACAAACTTCACACCTCCGTTAACGTTAATCCGTTATTTTCAACTTTAATTACCGGAAGTTAATAAAGTCCGTTAATTCGTTAACATTTTGCGCGTAATTTACATGTCTTTTTATTCACTCGCTTCTAGAACACGTATTGACGCTGTTGAGCTGATTGCAAGGAAAAATTTATTGCTGTGGTGGTCTTTTTGTGTTTTGGAAGTTACATTTTAAAGGCTAATCTAATTTCAAAATAAAAATAAGTTCAAATGTACTAACGAAGCTGCGATCGGAAAATCTTTGGAAATTGTGAACAGTGATAACTAGGCTTATGAGGCTGCAGCTTATTGTTTGTCTCAAACAGAGCTCTTTTCTTCGCTCTCTTGTATAAAACTCGTGCTAATACGCAACAAGTGTTACCAGTGCAAACTGGTTTGTACCGGTACGATAAATAAATGGTGGAAAATATTAACGATAAAAACCTTAACGGAAGTTAATAGAACTTAACAGAAGTTAATTTGGTCCGCTAACAAAACTTAACGGAAGGTAATTTAGTCTGTTAAGGAAAAAAAGGAAAAAAAACTTTTTAACGGATTAACAAGTTAAAGAAAAAGTTAGCTTCGTTATTTACGGATTAAGGATTAACGGACTTGTGCCCACCTATGCAGCACAGTATAGTATAGACCAAAAAGCTTATCGTTCTTTTCAACTTACGTCGGAATGAAATAAGCAAGGGTTCAGCTGCAGCTTCACCGGAATCTCCTTTTTTTCCTTTTGGGCCTTGCTTACCCCTATAACCTTGCTGTATATTATTAGGGGGCTGATTAGTTGAAAAGCTGAATATGGTATCCGTTTTCAAACATGTAAGATGCTCTTGGGCACTTGTTGCGGCCAAAATCAAACCGAACGTAAGCAAATAACAAGAAAACATGGTTTTGCAATAAAATGCTTCAGAGAATGAATTAATAAACCGGGGGTTTGAGCCTTTAAACCCTTAGATTGTGACGTGGATTACGGAAGTCATGCATATGAAGCTGAATATTGCACAGTTATTTACCCTGTACTTCTTCGGCGCAAATACGCAACTAGCTTTTGACTTGAAGCTAGTTATTGTTATTTTTGAAATTGCATCGTCAAGTATTTTTTGCAAATCTTTCCGTACAACTTTTCTTAATTTAATTGTCAAGCACAAAGCAGTCATTGCAATAAAAAGTGTACGAATCGTCAAATAGTTTACGAAGCGTCTGACGTTGTCCGGTGACAGGAGGATGATTATGTTCAACAACATTATTGTTCTTCAATTACAAAGTGTTTGAGAACATAAATGCGAATTGGGACCACGGTTTGACACCCGTGTTTAACTTTTTCAATAAATTCTATTTTCTTTGGAAGTTTTTGTTGAATTGCAAATCTGCAAGACAAAAAGCAAACTTTGCATACACTTTAACTTCAAGGGTTTTCAAAACTTTTCTTTGCTATCTCAGCAACCGTTATTATAGTATGATAACTGTACAGTATGCTGTGGCTTTGCATGTGTGGTATAGGAATATTATGCATTGGACTTGGACTTGAATTGATCTTCGTTTTGGAAAAGCATTAAAATTTGATTTGTATAAAATTTTAGTAGTTTAATTTGGTTCGCAATTATTCGTTTGATCTTAAAAGATGTTATATTAACTGAATCTCCTTCAACTTCAAGATTTTGATCAAACCATCAGCATAAATGAAACGGTATTTTAGTCGTCGTATTGATCACGTTATTTGATGCTGCAGTTTTTTGTTATGGATTATAGCGTATGAAAAGTGGGATGAGGTTGATCTGCTTGGGTCGAAATCAATTATATTGCATTCAAAAAATTGTAGAGTTTTAGTGCTTGCAGCCCTTTGCTTGGCCATTTTTATGCAAGTGTGTGAGTTTCATTTTTCATTAAAAAAAGCCTCAAATTTCCATCAAATTGTTTTGAATAAAACAATAAGTGTAACGCTTGGCCCACCAGCGGTGGTAAGAGCCTTGCAATAATGATATTATATTCAGTACTACTTAGTACTGCGATTCGGTTGGTTTGTATCGATTTACGCAAGCCGCTTGCTAAGTTTGGAGAACCGGTAATTGATAAAAATTGCTTGCATATAGACATCCTGAACTTTTGGCTCGAACAAACCAACTAAGTTTAGAAAAGCGTCAAACCGGTTTACTTCTCGGATTCCAGCTAAATTTGAATAGTGCTACTGGGTATGTTACTCAGTACCCATTAGGAGTGGCCGCCGCATCTGCGATTTTGGTGCGTATGTCCTCTCTTTGAATAGCGTCAAAATGGTGGCTTCCCATCTCTGTGTTCTCCCTTTCATCTCTGGCGCTTGTGGGAGTGACACTACGATGCACCGCGCTCTCATACACAACGAAGAAACGGTTAATTCAAGCCAACCAACAACAGGCCTCCCGATTAAAGCAACTTGGCAACAAATACAGGTAATGTTTTTACCGGTTGAGGCAGAATTACTAGATATCTGTTAATAAGAAAAAAGAGAAGTACTTGCACTTCATGAGGGAATTTTCCTGGCAATGCTTTGCATTCATTCTCTCATTAGTCATTAATTTGATGATTTTTGTCGCGATAGACGTCAAACAGAAACTGACAAATTGTTAGGTTCTTCGGAAGTTTCAATGGAAATTATCTTCAAAATTCATGTTGAGATAACGAAAAATAAGATTAATGCTTGTTTTTGACCAATACCGTGCATTTCCAGAACATTAACATCTTCATAAATTTTTTGGCACAGATAAGAAAACACATTTATAGCAAAATTAAATTCAAGACGACAACATGGCAAATTGGCTACAGTAGCAGCCAGCTGTTAGGATTACATTCAAAATCAATCATTTGTAGAATTTTTTCGAAGGTCGGATTGGCCAACTGTTTCATAAGGCTGTCTGTTTTCTGTTCATCACAATGGATCATAAGATTTGTTTGGCATATTTTTTTGCGATTACGAGCACTTGTTAAATACTATTTCACCGAAAATTTTGCTAAAATTGAAATGTAATATTGAACAAAAAAAATTTCCTGATTTTGAATCTGCGGTTGTAAAGACATTAAAAAAACGCAAAAAAAAAAATTTTTTTGAAAGTTTTTGAAAACCTTGAATTTGCTTTTTCAGCCAAATTTTTAGTAAAAAAGAAAAATTGGTTGGTCATGTGATGTGAGTGAAAAAGGTAAATATTATTCAGTCTGTTTTTTCCCCGGAAATTCAGGTCAAGAGAACAGCTTCAGGGTTTCCTAAAACTTTTTAAGGGGATAGCTTTCTAAGCATTATTTTGCTGATTGCAACTGCAGCCCAAAATGAGAACAAAAAGTTTAAAAAACTTTATTTTGATTTACTATTGTATGCCACCGAAATTGGCTGAATTCATCAACTTCTTTCAGTTCAAGAGGATAAATGAAAATGAAAAACATTCATTAGTGCATTTTTACTTATCTTTTTCAGGGTTAAGATTACGGTTTTAGTTAGGTTTTGGGCTAGGTTTTGGTTTTGGATTAGTGTTAGAGTAAGAATTTGAGTTTGGATTAGATTTGGGTCTGAATTAATAAAAAAGTGGAAAAAAATTTGGTTAAATAGTCTATTTCTTTTGCCATAATTACCAATTCCTTGAAAAACATTTCCATTTTCAGATTCTCAAAAATCAGCTTGTGGTAAACAAAACCAACCTTAGTATACTTCAAAACTGAACGAGTTTATTTTGTTGATACTCAATAAAAAGCACATAAACATTAAAACGAATCATTGTAAAAGTTTAAATTTGTTCAGCAAGATTAAATGATAAGATTTGTCTCTTACATTCTCACTTCTAATTACAAATGTAACGACAGCCACCACATTTAATTAATCAAATACTGCAAAAATTATAAAAAACGGGAAAGCAATATGTGTATATGGTCAATGAATTTGGTAGGAATTTCAAAAGAGGGAAAGTCATGATACAAAAATGAATCGTTGAAAGCCAATGAAAATAAACCCCAGCCACGAGAGGCAAGAAGAACTTAAAAAAGTGTGAAAGATTTTTGCAATTTTCGCACAAAAATATCTCAATGCTTAGACTATCTTTGTTTAAATGTTTGTTAAGAAGACGTGTCTTTTAGCAGGACAGAACATACAAAATAAGGATTCGTGCGACTATGGGGGCTCAAGCAATTTTAATTGTCGTGTGAACCTTGCTAGGTCGCTAAATGTTCATCGTTTGGTCTTAGCTTTGCGGCTACTTTGGTGCTAAGAACTAGACAATTTACGAAGTACTCAGCTGTTCTCTGTATGTAAAGCTGCTTTCTGCTCTTTAGAGCTGGTAGCAAGTAGCAAAGATTTAGTAACAATTCAGTGCAGTTGCAAAATATGTTGAGATTTTAAGCTGGGTAAATTGCGTTTTGGGATCCCTTCGTTTGATTTTTTGGTACTGCTGAGGAGCCCTCATTTGGGATTTTGTTATTGACTGTGGGGGACTGTTAATTAAAAGACTTTTTTTTGGATTTTCGCTATTGACTCTGAGAACAGTCGAGTGACCTTGAGGGAAGGTCCTGAAATAGATTTTATAATTGATCAAAAGACCAGCGCAGTCTGCATTTTTTGGTTATTTGTTAAAAAAACATTTTTTGCGCAATAGGTCTTTTACTACAGTTCAAGTGGAAGTGTACATCAAGTCTACAGGAGCGGATTTGGGGAGTGCAGCATATCTCTTCAACACGTTACACCACGATGAACATTCTTGATTTAAGAATCCACAATGACGCCGCGCAATAAATCAAACTCAGTGCCGGTTTTGCGTCGTGACGAAACTGCAATTAAAAGTTTGGACATTCGCCACAAGACGGTTGCAATTTGAAACAATAATTATTGTAATAGTGAGGTAATAGCGCTAGCTTACTTATAAGGCAAAAGGCGTTTGATTCATTAGCGATATAATGTAATCTGATCATATTTGATACAAAAGTAACATTTTAATGATCAAAGCTTTTTTGTATGTAGGGTAATTCGTACACTGTTTTTTCCAGTTTTCAAAGTGCTCAACGGACATGGTCCTGAGACAGTTAATGGTACATGAAGTTCTCTTAAAAAGGTAAAAAATAATTGAAACTTAAAAAACCCACTACAGGCTGTTTCTCCCTGATGGGTTTGTCAGGCGGGGTGTTTACTGCTTCAAATTTGAATAACTTTCCACCCGGCTTGACGAAGCCAACAGGGAAAACAGACTTTTTAGGTTTTTCTAAAGTTTTTATCATTTTAAATTTTTAACTGAACTTCCTGTACTGTTTGTTTGCTGGCTATGTTTTTTAATGCTCGAAAGATTTGTTGCTTGCCATCAGAATACCTACAGTATCTCGATATCGTTTGGTTCAGTTTTTGTTCAGAGTAGGTATGTTAATTTAATGAAAAGTACATAATAACACCCGATTAGTTTTGGATCAAGGCTTCTTAATGCAAAAAAGTACGTTAATCCTTCGGCTTTCAAATGCAGAAAACGTGTGCACGTTCGTACCTTAAGGTACACTGGATTAGCATTTAATGCAGAGAAAGTACAAATCACGAGAAAAAAGAGAAAGCTCGTTTCTGATTGGCCGCTGTGATTGCTCAAGCGTGTCACTTGTTTCAACTTTTGCGGAAAGTTCATATTAGTTCAGATCACCGTGATGGACACAGGTCAGGAAGAGCTCAGGGTTGGGGTTCGATTCCTCGATAGCGACGCACTGTCGTTTGGATAATTCAGGATTAGTTACTGGTATTAATCTATAGTGCTAGTAGGCTCGAGTTTATCAATGTTTGTCAGAAATCAGTTCAGTTATGGAGGCTAGGGGTAGGCTACTGAAGGGGTTGCATCGTACGGTATGCGTACTACCGGTACTGTAGGCTACTAGGCTACCGGTACCTGTACAGTAGCCTACTAGCGTAGTGCTAGGTAGTGCCTCAGAAGGTGTTTGCATGTACCTGGGCCCAAGCCTGGGGGTACAGGTTCAAGAAATACTAATAGTAATCTGTGCAGTGTGATAGCCATATGCAGTAGTCTACTGGCAAGCTGGTAAACTACCAGTAGTTATAGACATAAAGAATACTCATCCACCAGACCTGCTGGACCTTTAGGGTGGCAGTTTCGTCAGATGCTTCAGGTTTCAATCATGTGATGGTCGGGATTTTCTGTCTTTTCGTACCTGACACTGACAGTGTGGCAGCTGTGGATTTAATTTGGAATTGGGCTTAGAGCAATTGCTCCTGTTGTAGTACGGTAGGCCCATCTGATAATTGAAATTGTGGGTATCCATGCCCTAGATAGAATAAGGCTCTCGGACCAGTAGCGTACGCAGGATTTTGAAAAGGGAACATAGATCAGAATTTGAAATTGTCACACTCAAATTTCGTCCCATTTTTTGCCCCATTTTTCGCCCAAAATCAGGTGAAGAGCAGAAAAAAAAAAGGTCTTCACTCAAATTTCGTCCTATTTTTTGCGCACATTCAGGTGATTTCGAGTCTAATACCTAATGCCCAACTTGCAAAGGGGGGGGGGGCCGTGCCTCAGTTTTGCTCCCTTTTCTATGCAATTTTGCAATCCTGGCGACCCAAAGGGTGGGGGCCATGGTCCCCCCTAAATACGCCCCTGTCTTGGACACATCTGATATCTTTGTGTTGGATCTCTCCAAAGATGATCCAGTATTTGCAGTGGAATAAGCTAGTTCAATCCGCCTTCCTACCTGGTACCTCGAAAGATTTAAAGTACCCTAACTGAACTCAACTCATCCAAAAAAAAAAATCGCGTATGGTTAAGTTTAGGCAGTGGCTATTTTGCCTCTAGAGGCATAATAGCCCCATGTTAATTTGCCATTTGGAGGCAAAATAGTCCTAGCGGCTATTTTGCCGCAAGTGCCAAAATAGCCCTAAGCCTAATGCTAACCCTAACCCAAACTCTAACCCTAATCCCAACCCTAGCCCTAACTCTAACCCAAACCCTAACCCAAACAGAGGAAAAACACTATTTTGCCTCTAGAGGCAAAATAGCCACTTCTTTAAGTTTAAGTCGTCTGCTTTTTTTCACAGAAGCTCTGCGACCTGTGTATGAGCGTGCATGTACTCTCTGTCATTTCTGCACTAATTAAGGTTAGGGCTAGATTTTAAGGAATAGATTTAGGTTAAGGTTAGTTTTGGAGAACAGCATATGCATACTGCATAGATCTGAGATTGGAGCACTCATTAGGTTTAGGGTTAGATTTTGGGGAATAGCTTAGGGTTAGACTTTGAGAAATAGCTTATATAGATTGGAGAGAGAGCGTGCGCGCTCAGTCATACACTGGTGGCAGAGCTTCCGAAAAAAAGCGGAGGCTTATACTTAGCGACACCCAAAAAATTGTTTACACCGAGAATTGAAACCCATACCATACCCATTTTTTTGTCTGTCCATTTTTCTGCAAATTCTATGATGTTAATTGACTGATTAAATGCTGTATTTTTACCCTTGACAAACATTAAAAGGGCTAAAGCTTCCAGGGCTCTGCCCCAAACCGTGCAAGACATCTAGTTGATGCAAATGTCATCATTCCGTTGCTTTCAAATGGAGATGTACATCCGTAATATTGGTATGAATAGTGATTAATCTTGACAACAACGTAGGAGTAGGTACAGTAATATTTGGGTGCCTCTACATCTACTGGCCCAGCCAGAAATTAAAAAAGGGGTGACAAAATTTTTTTATGATTGTGCAGTAGCATTGTGCTCCTGATTACCTTCAACAGGTACTTCTAAATTGCCCTGCATAAACCATCTGCTGCTTACAGCTTATGATTTTCGTGGTAACTGCGATGTGCTTTAGTTGAAAAAAAAACAACAATAGTCAATTGGGACTACAACAAATCTGGATCAATTTTTTCACATGCTTTAGTTACTGTTTGGAATGATTTGCCTCTTGATATTTGGAAAAGTAGCAGCATTTCATTGTTCAAGAATAGATTGAAAATACACTTTTTCAATATGGCCTTTGTCGATGTGTCTAATATTGTTTAGTATGCTTTAACACTGTATAGTACAATCTTAATAATCTTTTAACAAGTCCTATTTTTCATTTTGTAATCTGCTATTTTTCTGCTTTTTCACCTGCTTTAGCAGTGAGTGCCCCTTAGTCAAATGTTAGCTTCTTGCTATCTCATTTCAAGAGATTGACAAATTGATTTTTATATTATTAGTATTATTTTACATGCATTTCCAAAATTTGTAAATTATGCAGATTGTGAAATCATGAAATGCAAGCTCTAGGTATAGCTGGCAGCAATCCAATTCTTGTTTGTGCAGCAGACTCCTGAAAACAAAAAACAACAATAGCAAGAGAATGCAAAAATTGTGGCTTCACGATACAGTAGCAGATGCAAAAATCGCATGTGCAAGCAATCGATGCAAGAATCATAGATTATATACTGTTACTGTATAGTAGGCTGACATAGTACAAGGTTTGTAACAAATGAGGCAGACAATTCACAAAACAAAATATAAAAACAACACGCCTCGGACCAAAAGTTACTAGCTGCGTTACTTATGTTGCCACCATGTACTGTTTGGATTTTTTAAACAGACAAAGAAATTGCATTGTATGGTAGCTTGTCAATACTAAGCCGAGATCCTACTATTAGTAATGAATCAGGGGGCTGATGGCGCACAAAGTAGTTGGGGGCTCTCAACATATTTACTAAAGTAAAAGATGGCGTAGCTGATTTGTATGAATTTGCAAGTAAAGTAAACTTTGTCGGCATAATTTTGTGGCATGGTTTCTATGACGATCATGATCGCATGATCTGGGTTTAACCGGCAGTCCCGCACCCTGGTCATGTTGCTGCATTCTAGGTTAAAGATGCGTTATGATGACTAATATCTCTGCTTGGTGGTTCTAAACAACAGCAAATTTAGTGGACAAGTATTTATAGAAATCCCTCAGGTCCAGTTAAACATTGGAACACTGGAAACTCTTGTTTGCTTGAGGTGCAAATTCCTCCAAACACGAAGTAGTTATTGCAATGAAAACTGTGTGGATCATATAATAGTCAGCATCCGATGCAGTCCGATAGCAGGAGATCAAATATGCACTTACAGCAACAGACAACAACAATCATAGAATAGAGTCTAATGTCAAATTAATGTGAGTCTTAGCGGAGTTCTCTGGCACTTGGTGATCTTCACAATTTTTACCAAAATAATGGTCGTTAACATGTTTGCATTAAATTGTAAAACTATTTTGTTTTGTTTTCAAAATATCTGAAGTTATGTCGATGGTAGCACCACCAACCACTGATAGGAAAGTTTTCCAAAACATGCTTTAACATAAAGATTAGCAAATTGAGCATTAAGTAAAAAATATATACACCACATAAATGCTTAAGGCACCTTGAAACATGTTATGAAAACCTGTTGCTATTACCACATGTAATGCAGTAGCAGTGATAAAAATTTGCACACTTTCAAAACAAAATGAAATTAATTGCCCCTAATGCCCCCCCTTAGTATGGCCTCGTACAAATTGATGACTTGAAAAGTTCATAGCTGTTGATAAAAAATACGAATCTGAGCATTAACCACGCAAGATTGCATGAGCAATCAATTTTTTCTTAAGTACGGCTCACTCAACTATCGAGCAACAAATGCAAACCAAAAACGACATGCTTGAAAGACATTATTGTTCTAAGAAAGTGCGTCACAGACTACAATAACTTATTTATCATTTAATCTGTTAATGATCAAACATTTTCATTAAATGTCAACACTGATAATGATTGCTAGCATTCCTCCTCTTTGGATTTGTTGGTGTTCAGAGGTCGGTGCTTTTTTTTGTATTATTTATATTTTAAATAATTATTGTGAAATTGTGTGGCACTTTCAAAAGGGAGGACTGGTTCCCTAATCCCCTCCCCTAGCTGTGTCGATGTCTGTATCAATCTTTGCACTCCCTAAAAAGTTCTTTTCTTCCCAGCCCTGATCACAATGACATAGGGTATATACTAGGGTAGGGTTACCTTAGTCATTTAAGCTTGTGCTTTCAATATTTGTAAACGTCCATGTCAATAGGCTATGAATGAAGATGAATACTTGCTTAATAATATCATATGATTAATGAGGGTTACCAAGTAATCAACTTTTGACCCAATTAGTCAGTTATTAAATTTTTTCTGAGGATAATAATAAACCATTTTAGTAGTTTAGATAAAAATGAGTTGATGGACAGAAAGACAATCTGCTGCTGAAACAGTAAACCATGGTTTGATTCTTGGTTTGGTAAAGTTAAAGACTGCAGTTTAGAAATTGATACCAAAGCTTCCCTGCTTAGTGTTCTCTGGTTTAGCATTAAATTAAAAGGGAGTGATACTTCCATTGACATCATGTGTTGTAGCAGGCGGGCAAGTGGCTGATTAAAGCTTCGGCTGTGTTGCCAAGAAGGTGAGGGCATCGTTTCACAATGACCCTGATGCGGTAATCTCGGTTCAGCTCACACCCCGCTCACGTTGTTGCATCCTTGGATAAGATGCTGTACAGTATAATGGTTATCTCTGCTTGGTGGCTTTGAACAAGCAGCAAATTCAGTGGACAAGAAGTGAAAAAATCTGCAGAAAGTGAAAAAATCCGCAGAAACATTAGATCACTGTCGATTGTCGAAACTCTTATGCAAATACGGATTCCTCCAAACCTAAAGTACTTACTGCAAAGAAAAATAAACAGCCAATGAAGTCTATCCCCCCATGGATGGCAGTGGTTTTGAGTTTATTGCAATTCAAAAGTATTTTGGATTTTTTAAATTCTGAAACACCACATAAAGTTAATTGTGTCTGTTTATTATTAACCTTGAGTGTACATCTGATGCCAACATTCAGTTTAAAAAAATATCATGAAGTAATACGCAAGGTATTCATACATAATCAGTATTGGACAAAATCGGGAATTGACCATTTAGACAATGTTTGGCATAAACATTTTCGACATTTTATGCTAGGCGAATGCATTGATATACAACAGTTTTGGGAAATCTAAAGCAACATTTGCGTAACACGAAACGTCACAAGCAGTGGTGTAAAAAGTACTTGAAATTTGTGAGGAAATAAAGTGCAAAGTATTAACCAATAAAAATACTTGAGTAAAAGTAAAAAAACATAGTAAATTTAGAAGTGCTTTGCTTAACTGTAAGTACTTCTAAAAGTATTCAAGCAAAAAAAACAAACTTTTCAATCAAGATCATGACAATTGGTCAACTACCTTTACATCACTGCCACAAAGCACTTGGTCCTCTAATACCTCACTATCTCAAGAAGTCATGAATTAATACTTGTCACATGTTTTTTGTTACTCCGTTCAAGACAATTAATTAGAAAGAACAACAACAACAGCTAAACTTCAAGATTTGAAAATTATGCCATGCAGAATTTATATGGAATCGGAATCGTTTAATAGAGTCTTTGCTCAAATACTCATTCAATGTCATTGTTTACATCACATGCTAAAAAGTACTAATCTACAAGATGGGCCAAAAGTCACAAACCATAGCCGA
The DNA here is from genome assembly GCA_963965965.1 of Trididemnum nubilum. NCBI lineage: Eukaryota > Metazoa > Chordata > Ascidiacea > Aplousobranchia > Didemnidae > Trididemnum > Trididemnum nubilum. The sequence goes on from OZ014479.1 coordinate 16,469,209, forward strand.
TTCAGTATCTTTGGTGATAAACTTTTTGGTTTGGTTTATCAAAATTATTGTGAATTAATAAATATTGTGTAATATACAAAGCTTTACATGCTAGCTATTAGCATGAAAGTATGCAAATCTTTCTGAAAATTAAGTGATATATCTTTTCTGATCTACTGCTGTTTCCATGTTGTCTTATTGATGGTATGTTTTGATTGCCAAATGTTTCCCAGCATCTTCAAATGGTTTTATTTTTGAATCCAGTTAAGTGATAAAATTTTAAACAAATTTATCCTCATTGTGGTTAATGGTTACGACATGTGAGATAGCTGTCAGTTAAGAGTTATTATGCTCTGTATCAAAACTTGAAAAATGCTTAGATTGGCTATAAGCTGAAGTTATAAAAAAGAAGCTTTCACTTAACATTGGCTGTTTGCATTCATTGTAACTACTCAGTTTTCATCTCTCAGTGCTTACTTGTTGATTTTTGTGCTGTGTGTGCATAAAGTGATTTGAACTATGAAGTGCTAAATGTTTTGTGTTTTCCAGATTGTTTGTTGAACAAGCAATAATTTAGCTTTGTATTTCATGACAGATGTACTGTAATATCAACCACTATCATACATTTTTCCTTGAAAGTATTGCTTGCCTTCCAATGCGCAGTACTATTCTTAACATGATTCAAAGAAAATTTTAACTGGTTTAAGAAATGATGAAGAGCAACAGAGCTTTTGTGAGTGGCCCAAATGCTTCTCCTAAAATGACACTGACTCAAATTCACAAGCAGCAAAGTATCCATCCTTTGAAGACCAGTTTTTGGAAAATTCTGTAGTAAGTAACTTTAAAAAGCTAATCTCTAAATTGAGGGGGTGAAGCATCCAGCAAATGTGGTGGCTTATAATTTAGTTGAAATGAAAATATAATGTTTGAAATTTTTTGTTTTTTATTTCGTGGGCTGCGGTTGCAAAGATTATCAAGAAACACGAAGAGATATGCCCCCTAAAAAGTTTTAGAAATCCCTAAGTTTGTTCTTTCAACCTGAATTGTAGGGAAAAAGAGAGACTGAATTACAGTATTTAGTATTATTATTCAATCTCTTGTGATCTTCCAATGACATCCTATTGTGGTAAACCTTTTCTTTTCTGGAAGCTTAGGCTGCGAGAACAAACTCATGGTTTTTATAAACTGTTTAGGGGGATATCTGTTTGTATTTGTTGAATATCTTTGCTACCGCAGCCCCAAAATGAGAACCAAAGTTTAAAATTGTATTTTAATTTGAGCTTTTGTATTCATAAACTACCGGAATTTGCTGGCTGCCCCCCCCCCCCCCCCATTAATAGCTAGAGATTATTTTGAATGCATAAACTATACTGCTACGTTTGTATTGTAACAAGTGTGCCTCAGTTGTCCATTTATGCTGGTATTTTTAGTAACTATCTGTTATCATTTAGTGATTAATTAAGAACTTAGCATGTTTAAAAATGGTTTTGATGACCTGAACCTACTAAGAGCATGATAAATGGATGTAATGATGTAAGTAGAAATTTTGTGTGAAGAAAAGATTTTTCAAAGAAAATTGCAGACACAAATGCTAGTGCAGAAAGTTGCATCAGAAGTCGATTACCCTTCATGCCTCTAATTTCTTTTTGTCGTATTATTCTGAACTCTTCCAACATGAATGCATTTTCAAGTTCAAGAACGTAAATCATTGTTGTGAACGAGAATATCTTGTAAACTGCAGAAATTAAAACTCTTGTGGTTTCGTAAAGTATTTTTTAATGTTTTTCAGGATATGAAAAAGCGTCTAGAACAATCTTTCGGTGGCGGATGATAATAAACTTTCAATAAAATGCTGTGCTATTCTAGTGAAAAGATTTGTCGACTGAAAACGATACTATTTTTTGAATAAACACCGAGATTTCACTAGCAGAAGACTTCAATATCAGAAAACAGTCTCAACTATTGTTCTGCCAATCAATTGACCAACGTGTGCTAGACGTTTAACGATGCATGTGTTCATGTCGAAACTCGCACAAATATCACAGTTTTCGAGACGGTTTAGATTACGCATCAAATCTGTTATGATAGTTTTCAAATATTATTGTTGATTATTTATTAGTGTCCTTTTTTCAACGCCGTAGCCAGCAGATGCATTGTACACAGTGCAGGCGTTTGTGTTGATGTGAAACTTTCAAAAACCTTTGTAGCTCAGTCTCGGCAAGTGTTATTGCTTGTTTTGTATAAAAAAAATCAAAAAGTTTGTCCGGATGTTAAAATAAGCGAACCGTTACGGTATATTTTGGAGTGAAAAATATGTTGGCTCCACTCCAAAAAGAGGAAGTTTAGTTTTCATTTGGTACCGGTACTTCGGTATCAATTTTGACAACGTACCAATACTTTGTACTCGATACTGCCCACCTCTGATAATGGATAATGTTTTCAAATTATTGTTTTCAATGAAACGTGCAAGATCGCTGCCTCAGGCTCTTTTGTCATGGGTAAAACTCGGTAAATTGTTCTGAAATTTTGTCAACCGTTTGCTATGTACTTGGTATTTCGAATCAGGGCCATCCATCCCAGCTTACCTGAAAATTTTTGAAGAAGTTCTCTGTATTGTGTTAATTATTACCGTAATTAATGTATTATTACCGTAAGTTTCCACTGAGTTACGTAATTATTGCCGTAAGTTTCTACTGAGCTATTTTTCATTTCAAACTTCTTGTGTTTTCGATTTTCATCATTTCAAATTTCTTCAAATAACTAAGTTGAACAAGACCTCATAGGTAAAGAATCAAAAAATGAGAAAAGTTTTTCTTCACCTTTTTCGCGATTTGCTAAGATTATATCTCTCACAAATGAAGGATATGGGGCAGGCAGGTGGAGGCTTTACAGAATATGAATGGTTTGGTGAAAACTTAAGTATTATGCCCGTTCTAAATCAGTATATCTTGATTATTTTGTCATTCTAGTTTAGGATGTGTTGGGAGAAAGCTCAAATTTCAAAACACTCTGTAATGATTGCTAAAGGCGGTGAATCATCTAGCCAATTCCGGTGGTTTACAATAGCTAAAATTGAACTATAATTTTTGATATTTTTGTTTTAATTTTGGGACTGCAGTTGCATAAATATTCAACTGATATAAAAAGATATCCCCCAAAAAAAGTTTTTGGAAACTCTGAGTTTTGTTTGTTCTCTAAACTATTAGGCCTACTGTGGTTTTGGCGGGAAGAACAAAACTCAGAGTTTCTAAAAACTTTTTTCGGGGGATATCTTTTTTTATTTGTTGAATATCTTTGCAACCGTAACCCCAAAATCCATACAAAAAATATCAAAAATTTTAGTTCAATTTTAGCTATCGTAAATTACCGGATTTGGCTGGATGATTCACCACCTTTAAGTGTGTTTACACTTTACAATATCTGTCTAGCTATTCGAAAGTGAGCGTAATTTATTCTTGACGTGTAATGAGAAGTTCAAACGGGATGTGAAATTTATATTTACCGGACAACTTCTGTTCTGCGTCATGTGTATTTGTCAGTTTATAAATCCGGCAATAAATTCTTGATACAATGATTTTGTAAATTGCTAGTTTCAGAGTTTGTGCATTCAAGTCGGAGTAATTTTGCAATTAGATTTATTCAGCTCTCATATTAGTTTAACCACACTAAGTTTGGATTTCTATTCGCTATGTACAACATCACGATGCATGGACTGTTTGGCCCCCTAATGGGAAATAAGCGTTAATTATTTTTATCAAAAAACACTGCACGCATGAATATTGATGTTAAGTTAAAGTTGACTCGGGTTCGAATCCAGCTCGGTTTGATCAAACATCCAAAGTTGATATTTTAAACTACCTACTTTCGAGTCAAAACGGGTTGGTGCACCACGAATAGCAACTTGAGTCGAATATCGAACCTTTTTCTTTTTGCTTCGTTGCCCAAGATGATTTGCCAAATTAGATACGTGCAACTTTTTGCAGCTTGATTTTTATAGTACTGTAGTTTTTTCGTCTATTGATTTCAATTTCTTATGAAAATGCGAATATCAAGTAGCCCTGCTGGTAGCTTGTGAGACATTTCGTTAAGTGTATGTACTAATCAACCTCTCTCCTGTTAGTTTTCGATATGATAATTCGGTATGCGCATAGACAATTGTAGCCATAATAGTATGATGTAGCTCTTGAGTACTTTTTTTTAAACGCTAAATACAAAATGTAAACCAGAAAAAACGAAATTTTAATGAAAAAAAACAAATGTCAATAAAAAAGAGAACTTTAAGGAAAAGGAACAATTTTTTTAATTTGGAAATTTTATAGTAACTTAAATGGCATCCCTTTTTGTCGTAGTTTTTTTTCGACTAATCAGCTCTTTTTAGCCAAAATCAAAGCATGAAATTTAAAAACAGAACGAGAAAAGCTTGAAAAAAAACAAAGCCAAGATATAACAAAACATTCTATTTAATACGAGACGTTTCAACATGAACTTACGCCGTTACTTTTTAATCCTATTTCACAGAATAAAATTCATGATTAGCTGTTTTTCATGCTCAATTGACGACATTATATCTGTTTTATTATATTGTTACCCAGCCAATAAACTATCGTATGCAATGAACAAAATTCATGCCAAAGTAAAGATTAGGAACATACGTCTCAGTTCATCATTACTAATAAACCAAACTTTCAATATTCTCGCTGTGCAGTATTATGCCAAGGTATGTAACGAGTTTGCGGGGTCCATCTCCGCGTCAATGCGCCTTAGGGCTGCAAAGCTCTTTATCAAGAAATATCGCAGCAGTAGCGAGCCGCTGGCTAAGATTTGAGCCTCAGACCTCCCTCTTCAGTCACATACGTGTTATTGCTCGACCAACTTATGGCCGGTAATTACTCATATCTAATAATGCAAACGAAACAGCAATGGGTTTACTTAGCATAGATTTTGTATTAATGGAATAAGTAACTTACTCTTTGTTTCGATTCAAAATTAACAACTTATTATATTGGTCGAGCGGTAACGCGTTCATCTCTGGATCGGGAGGTCAGAAGTTCAAATATCGGGCCGGTCCAATCGGACACAGTGCTGCCAACGGCTAGCCACCGCTGCGACATTTCTTCGAAAGGAGCTGGGTTGTCCGGGCGCAATGAGGAGGGATGGGCCCCGCCAACTCGTTACACGCTCCGGCGTATTACAGCGAGTATAAAGAAGATTTGATTTGTATTCTAAACAGAGGTGGAGTCCTCGAGGACACATTTTGAAATCCTTGGCTTTACCCTTGGCCTCGAAGCCTCAAGTCCTCAAAAAAACAGTACTATTTTTTGAACCGTTCAAATTATGTTGGAAAACGCCAGAAACCTCTCGGAAAATTTTCGAAGACCTTTTTTGTGTTCTTTTTTTGGAGATTGCCTGAAAAAAATTTTTGAAGAACTTTTTTTGGAGATCGCCTTAAAAATTTATATATATATTTTTGGAAACGCTTGCGCCTGTGTCCTTGGTCTCGAGCATTCCCAGTAGCGTAGCGAGGGAGGCTATAGCCCCCCATTGGCCTGAAGAGTAAGCAAAATACCCCGTTTTTAGCATTTTTAAGGCCAATTTTTGCCCAGAAAACAGAATAGCCTCCCCCCCAATGGTATTGGTGATAAGAAGTGGTCAAGGACCTGATGTGATTACGACCAGACAAACTGAGCCTGGCTGAAGACCGTTTTTTTTTTTTTTTGAAGATCACCTAAGTTTGGACAGAAAAATCGGCTAAATGTGAGTGAAGGCCGATTAAAATCAAGATCGTTTGATGTTGCTCATAGCCTCCAAAACAGCCCCCCCCATTTCAAATTCCTGGCTACACGCCTGAGCATTCCTGTCCTTGGCCTCGAGAGGGTCTGTCCTTGGCCTCGGATATTTTTGTGTTGTTCGCCTTGGCCTCAAGCCTTTTGTCCTCGACTCCACCTCTGATTCTAAATATTAAAATAATTATTTCAAAAAAACAAATTAAACAAAGGACGAAAAAAAATCATTATACAAAAAAAGTAATAAACAAACAACAAATTTAAAGGAAAAAAACATTCAAGCATTTTAGAGAAACAGCAATAATATTATTTTTATATAACTTAATGCACATTCATAGTAATTGCATGATATAAGTCGACCCCTGAAACGTTTTTGCCTCCCTCTAGTATTTTTCAAATGAAATATTATAAACCAGTGTAAGTTAAGCAGTTTCAATTTTTTCCAAAACCTGTTCATGAACTATAGCTACAAGTCCCCGTACAGTATTTTGAAAGTTCGTCAAAACGTTGGGTAGTAAATCGTGCGGTTTTGCGTGTAATTTTTATAATTCATAGATAATAATTTATACACTCTTGTTTCAACACAACGATCACAGCCCCATAGCAGCAAAACCATTACAGAGGTACTGCTCGAGATCGTTTTTAATGAAGAAATTAGAACTACTTGGAGTAAAAAAAGCTTCTACTATTCCCCTTAACTGCATATATACGGTAGATTTAGTCCGTTTGACTCCGTACCATAGGCAACCCGGCATTTTAAACTTTCGTGAGACCAGAATAGGATGACTTCGCTGAACTTCTTGCAGAATATTAAATATCGTGTTGCTGATTCTGCAAGAAAATTTGAAAAATCATAAAATTTAGTTTGAGGCTGCTGGCTTTACTTATAAATTTTCAGACTAATTTTATGTTCTTGATTTGTTCTCAAATTTTAATGGGAATCAGATTAACACAAATTGATTTTTGATGAATTGAAGAATTTTCCTTAAATGGGAAGTACTGTAAGTTGCTTTGGCAATTGCTTGCGTCTGTTTCAGATTTAAAAAAATATAGCAGGTTAATGAACATCCAATTACCTTAAAATATTGTAAAGTGATAGAAGATCGATTTCAGCTCCAAAATGGGACATCATCAGTGTAAATGTAAAAAAGGTCACACCTTTATCGATTTTTTTTTTTGACTGATGATAGCCCTTTTTGGAACCGAAATCAATTTTTTGCAGTCCTTCTTTGCATTAACGAATATTGGTTTACAGATTTGTGATTTCAAGAACCCGTACACTATTACGAACGCTTCGGCTAAGCTTTATTTTTTTTTATTTAATCTTGAATCTCGAATATTAAGAAATAATGTTTCCGACTACACAACACGTTGCTGGAGAAGGGAAAGACATGTAAATGATAGTAATACGTTCAAAGTTTTTGAACCCACCTACTTGTAATAAATCTTCAATTCTACTGCCTTATAATACACCCAAAATTTTTTTAATTACCAAAGAAAAGGATCACCAATGGACTCATTGAACTTGGTGTCAAGGTTTTAGCATGTTCTGCGAGATGAAGCGGAGCGGAGCTTATCATATGTCGAAAGATTATTAATTTCTCAGTCATAACACTGGTTAATCAGTTTTTATCATAATGACCGGTGAAGGACACATACCATACGATCTTTTGTGGCTTCTTCATGAACTAAATGCGATAAAAAACCAAGGCAACTTGCGTAATTATTGTACAAAACAAAGAAACAAAAAAAATTCAGGCATCCATGTTCAATTTTTTCACATAAATTGCAGCTGTGTTTTTGTTCAAAAAATCGACTGTCTCTGTCTCACTCTGATGACCAATACAATGCTTATGCTTTGTTTATAGCGCATATATATCCTCATGCTACCGGACATCGTCAGACGCTAAATAGTGGACAATCCGCGCACTTTTCATTGCTATGACTACTTCGTGCTTGGAGGAATCCGCTTAGGAGTTTTCAGTGATCCAATGATCTTGTGAATTTCTTCCAATTGTTGTCCACGAAACTTGCTGCATGTTCGAAGCCACCAAGCAGAGATAATTATCGTAACGCATCTTATTCAAGGACGCAACAACGTGACCAGGGTGCGAGTTGAACCCAAATCAAGCGATCAGGATCGTAGTAGAACAAACGCCTTTACCTTCTCGCCCAATGCAAATCCGTACGAGACTGCAAATTAGACTAAAACTGCTGTTCATATTCATCATATTGACTTGGCTTGCTTTAAATAACTGCATTTCAACGAACTTTGTCAATTATATTATCACCACGGCTATCAGTATTTCCAGGGCCTACGAGGGGGGCTCACGGGGTATCGCGTGTGGAGTGTTCTTTGATAAAAATAATTAACACTAATTTCTCATTAGGGGCCCAACAGTCCATCCGTCGTGATGTTGCACAGCGAATAGAAATCCAAACTTAGTGTGGTTAAACAAATATGAGAGCTGAATAATCTAATTGCAAAATTACTCCGATTTAAATGCACGAACTCTGAAACTAGCAATTTACAAAATCATTGTATCAAAAATTTATTGCCGGATTTACAAACTGACAAACACACATGACGCAGTACAAAAAGTTGTCCGGTAAAAATAAATTTCACAGTATCAGTAGTTTATTCTTTCAGCCTGCACAAAAGAGGCACACAATGATATCTGTTAAAGCTGAACAATGCGAAACCAGTCTATGCATACTGTGGATGAAGCCAAGGAGCAATGCTCATCAAGTCAGCTTCATCCACACTCCCACTTCATACTTCAATTCTAAAGCAAATGGCGATAAGAAAAGTGCAAGCAAAAACCAGCCAAAAAAAAACAAGGCACCGTGTAACAAACATCGTAGTCAACTGCTGCTGCTGCAAAAAAAAGCACCATATACAAGTTCAAAAGACAATGAATACATTGTTACATGCAGTAAGTCATAAATATGTAATAGTCAGCCTACTGATAATTCAACAGTAATCATACTCTCCTTTTATGGCAACAAACTTAAAATATAAATCAAGTCGTACAGAGTATTAAATTTAATTCAAGGAGCACACCCACAAACTTTAAAAGGAACAGACTTAATTTACTGATAACCTTCCATCGAAATTTTCTCACAAAAAAATCTCGTGATGCGCTACCAGAGCATCCGACCCACTACGTAATAACTTCTACAGTCCCAGAGATTCGACCACTCAATCTCAACATCCCATCAAAAATTTAAAATCCCCTACCGAGACTCTTCAAAAGCAAACACAAGAAATATCTTTCACCAAATTATAGTTGAAAATTTACGTTTCATATGATTGCATTATCCTGTTTTTGATTTAATGAATGAGAGGTAACCTTAATAAATTAAGTTTTTCTCTGGATGAACATGGGGGCTGCAGAATCACATCCCGTTTGAATTTCTCATTACCAGAGGTGGAGTCGAAAACACAAGGCTCGAGGCCAAGGACACAAAAAAAATCCGAGGCCAAGGACAGCCTTTCCGAGGACAGACACTCTCGAGGCCAAGGACCAAGGACACAAGCGCAAGTGTTCTCCAAAAAAAAAAAAGGTCTTCACAAAAATTTTTTAGGCGATCTCTACAAAAAAAAACGTTTTCCAAAATATTTTTTAAACGCTCCACAAAATTTTAATAATTCAAAAAATAGTGCTGTCCTCGAGCCGAGGACAGGCCAATTTTCGAGGTTTTGACCTTCGAGGCCAAGGACTTCAAAATGTGTCCTCGAGGCCAAGGACGTCCTAGAGAAGTCCACCTCTGCTCATTACACGTCAAGAATAAATTACGCTTACTTTGGAATAGCAACACAAAGACTGTAAAGTGTAAACACTTTTAACAATTACTAAAGGGGTTTCGAAATTTGAGCTTTCCCCCAATACATCATAAACTAGAATGACAAAGTAATCAAGACATACCGATTTAGAACGGGCATACCGGCATATACTCAAGTTTTCACCAAACCATTCATATTCTGTGAAGCCTCCACCTGCCTGCCCCATATACTTTATTTGTGAGAGATACAGCCTTAGCAAATCGCGAAAAACATGGAAAATCAAACTCTAGTTTCCCAAGCATTTCCGCTACAAATTGTCGATAATTCCGCAACAAATTCCCAAGCATTTCCGCTACAAAATTTCCCAAGCATTTCCGCTACAAATTGGGAACAGCTTTGTCAACCAATGCAGTTTTCTGTACGCCCAACAACCGATTCTTGAAGGTGACCACCCAGTTTTTTTGAAGTTCTAGGTCAGAGGCGCTAAGAATGCACAGGCATTTTTGGCTTTGCCCAGATTTGCAATCCAATCTTTTTTTCATCTTTAGCCATGTGGGTTTGTATAACTCAGGTACTTGACGTGAAAACACAAGAAGTTTGAAATGAAAAATAGCTCAGTAGAAACTTACGGCAATAATTACGTAACTCAGTGGAAACTTACGGTAATAATACATTAATTACGGTAATAATTAACACAATACAGAGAACTTCTTCAAAAATTTTCAGGTAAGCTGGGATGGATGGCCCTGATTCGAAATACCAAGTACATAGCAAACGGTTGACAAAATTTCAGAACAATTTACCGAGTTTTACCCATGACAAAAGAGCCTGAGGCAGCGATCTTGCACGTTTCATTGAAAACAATAATTTGAAAACATTATCCATTATCAGAGGTGGGCAGTATCGAGTACAAAGTATTGGTACGTTGTCAAAATTGATACCGAAGTACCGGTACCAATTGAAAATTAAACTCCCCTTTTTGGAGTGGAGCCAACATATTTTTCACTCCAAAATATACCGTAACGGTTCGCTTATTTTAACATCCGGACAAACTTTTTGATTTTTTTTTATACAAAACAAGCAATAACACTTGCCGAGACTGAGCTACAAAGGTTTTTGAAAGTTTCACATCAACACAAACGCCTGCACTGTGTACAATGCATCTGCTGGCTACGGCGTTGAAAAAAGGACACTAATAAATAATCAACAATAATATTTGAAAACTATCATAACAGATTTGATGCATAATCTAAACCGTCTCGAAAACTGTGATATTTGTGCGAGTTTCGACATGAACACATGCATCGTTAAACGTCTAGCACACGTTGGTCAATTGATTGGCAGAACAATAGTTGAGACTGTTTTCTGATATTGAAGTCTTCTGCTAGTGAAATCTCGGTGTTTATTCAAAAAATAGTATCGTTTTCAGTCGACAAATCTTTTCACTAGAATAGCACAGCATTTTATTGAAAGTTTATTATCATCCGCCACCGAAAGATTGTTCTAGACGCTTTTTCATATCCTGAAAAACATTAAAAAATACTTTACGAAACCACAAGAGTTTTAATTTCTGCAGTTTACAAGATATTCTCGTTCACAACAATGATTTACGTTCTTGAACTTGAAAATGCATTCATGTTGGAAGAGTTCAGAATAATACGACAAAAAGAAATTAGAGGCATGAAGGGTAATCGACTTCTGATGCAACTTTCTGCACTAGCATTTGTGTCTGCAATTTTCTTTGAAAAATCTTTTCTTCACACAAAATTTCTACTTACATCATTACATCCATTTATCATGCTCTTAGTAGGTTCAGGTCATCAAAACCATTTTTAAACATGCTAAGTTCTTAATTAATCACTAAATGATAACAGATAGTTACTAAAAATACCAGCATAAATGGACAACTGAGGCACACTTGTTACAATACAAACGTAGCAGTATAGTTTATGCATTCAAAATAATCTCTAGCTATTAATGGGGGGGGGGGGGGGGGGGGCAGCCAGCAAATTCCGGTAGTTTATGAATACAAAAGCTCAAATTAAAATACAATTTTAAACTTTGGTTCTCATTTTGGGGCTGCGGTAGCAAAGATATTCAACAAATACAAACAGATATCCCCCTAAAAAGTTTATAAAAACCATGAGTTTGTTCTCGCAGCCTAAGCTTCCAGAAAAGAAAAGGTTTACCACAATAGGATGTCATTGGAAGATCACAAGAGATTGAATAATAATACTAAATACTGTAATTCAGTCTCTCTTTTTCCCTACAATTCAGGTTGAAAGAACAAACTCAGGGATTTCTAAAACTTTTTAGGGGGCATATCTCTTCGTGTTTCTTGATAATCTTTGCAACCGCAGCCCACGAAATAAAAAACAAAAAATTTCAAACATTATATTTTCATTTCAACTAAATTATAAGCCACCACATTTGCTGGATGCTTCACCCCCTCAATTTAGAGATTAGCTTTTTAAAGTTACTTACTACAGAATTTTCCAAAAACTGGTCTTCAAAGGATGGATACTTTGCTGCTTGTGAATTTGAGTCAGTGTCATTTTAGGAGAAGCATTTGGGCCACTCACAAAAGCTCTGTTGCTCTTCATCATTTCTTAAACCAGTTAAAATTTTCTTTGAATCATGTTAAGAATAGTACTGCGCATTGGAAGGCAAGCAATACTTTCAAGGAAAAATGTATGATAGTGGTTGATATTACAGTACATCTGTCATGAAATACAAAGCTAAATTATTGCTTGTTCAACAAACAATCTGGAAAACACAAAACATTTAGCACTTCATAGTTCAAATCACTTTATGCACACACAGCACAAAAATCAACAAGTAAGCACTGAGAGATGAAAACTGAGTAGTTACAATGAATGCAAACAGCCAATGTTAAGTGAAAGCTTCTTTTTTATAACTTCAGCTTATAGCCAATCTAAGCATTTTTCAAGTTTTGATACAGAGCATAATAACTCTTAACTGACAGCTATCTCACATGTCGTAACCATTAACCACAATGAGGATAAATTTGTTTAAAATTTTATCACTTAACTGGATTCAAAAATAAAACCATTTGAAGATGCTGGGAAACATTTGGCAATCAAAACATACCATCAATAAGACAACATGGAAACAGCAGTAGATTAGAAAAGATATATCACTTAATTTTCAGAAAGATTTGCATACTTTCATGCTAATAGCTAGCATGTAAAGCTTTGTATATTACACAATATTTATTAATTCACAATAATTTTGATAAACCAAACCAAAAAGTTTATCACCAAAGATACTGAATCGGCTATGGTTTGTGACTTTTGGCCCATCTTGTAGATTAGTACTTTTTAGCATGTGATGTAAACAATGACATTGAATGAGTATTTGAGCAAAGACTCTATTAAACGATTCCGATTCCATATAAATTCTGCATGGCATAATTTTCAAATCTTGAAGTTTAGCTGTTGTTGTTGTTCTTTCTAATTAATTGTCTTGAACGGAGTAACAAAAAACATGTGACAAGTATTAATTCATGACTTCTTGAGATAGTGAGGTATTAGAGGACCAAGTGCTTTGTGGCAGTGATGTAAAGGTAGTTGACCAATTGTCATGATCTTGATTGAAAAGTTTGTTTTTTTTGCTTGAATACTTTTAGAAGTACTTACAGTTAAGCAAAGCACTTCTAAATTTACTATGTTTTTTTACTTTTACTCAAGTATTTTTATTGGTTAATACTTTGCACTTTATTTCCTCACAAATTTCAAGTACTTTTTACACCACTGCTTGTGACGTTTCGTGTTACGCAAATGTTGCTTTAGATTTCCCAAAACTGTTGTATATCAATGCATTCGCCTAGCATAAAATGTCGAAAATGTTTATGCCAAACATTGTCTAAATGGTCAATTCCCGATTTTGTCCAATACTGATTATGTATGAATACCTTGCATATTACTTCATGATATTTTTTTAAACTGAATGTTGGCATCAGATGTACACTCAAGGTTAATAATAAACAGACACAATTAACTTTATGTGGTGTTTCAGAATTTAAAAAATCCAAAATACTTTTGAATTGCAATAAACTCAAAACCACTGCCATTCATGGGGGGATAGACTTCATTGGCTGTTTATTTTTCTTTGCAGTAAGTACTTTAGGTTTGGAGGAATCCGTATATGCGTAAGAGTTTCGACAATCGACAGTGATCTAATGTTTCTGCGGATTTTTTCACTTTCTGCAGATTTTTTCACTTCTTGTCCACTGAATTTGCTGCTTGTTCAAAGCCACCAAGCAGAGATAACCATTATACTGTACAGCATCTTATCCAAGGATGCAACAACGTGAGCGGGGTGTGAGCTGAACCAAGATTACCGCATCAGGGTCATTGTGAAACGATGCCCTCACCTTCTTGGCAACACAGCCGAAGCTTTAATCAGCCACTTGCCCGCCTGCTACAACACATGATGTCAATGGAAGTATCACTCCCTTTTAATTTAATGCTAAACCAGAGAACACTAAGCAGGGAAGCTTTGGTATCAATTTCTAAACTGCAGTCTTTAACTTTACCAAACCAAGAATCAAACCATGGTTTACTGTTTCAGCAGCAGATTGTCTTTCTGTCCATCAACTCATTTTTATCTAAACTACTAAAATGGTTTATTATTATCCTCAGAAAAAATTTAATAACTGACTAATTGGGTCAAAAGTTGATTACTTGGTAACCCTCATTAATCATATGATATTATTAAGCAAGTATTCATCTTCATTCATAGCCTATTGACACGGACGTTTACAAATATTGAAAGCACAAGCTTAAATGACTAAGGTAACCCTACCCTAGTATATACCCTATGTCATTGTGATCAGGGCTGGGAAGAAAAGAACTTTTTAGGAAGTGCAAAGATTGATACAGACATCGACACAGCTAGGGGAGGGGATTAGGGAACCAGTCCTCCCTTTTGAAAGTGCCACACAATTTCACAATAATTATTTAAAATATAAATAATACAAAAAAAAGCACCAACCTCTGAACATCAACAAATCCAAAGAGGAGGAATGCTAGCAATCATTATCAGTGTTGACATTTAATGAAAATGTTTGATCATTAACAGATTAAATGATAAATAAGTTATTGTAGTCTGTGACGCACTTTCTTAGAACAATAATGTCTTTCAAGCATGTCGTTTTTGGTTTGCATTTGTTGCTCGATAGTTGAGTGAGCCGTACTTAAGAAAAAATTGATTGCTCATGCAATCTTGCGTGGTTAATGCTCAGATTCGTATTTTTTATCAACAGCTATGAACTTTTCAAGTCATCAATTTGTACAAGGCCATACTAAGGGGGGGCATTAGGGGCAATTAATTTCATTTTGTTTTGAAAGTGTGCAAATTTTTATCACTGCTACTGCATTACATGTGGTAATAGCAACAGGTTTTCATAACATGTTTCAAGGTGCCTTAAGCATTTATGTGGTGTATATATTTTTTACTTAATGCTCAATTTGCTAATCTTTATGTTAAAGCATGTTTTGGAAAACTTTCCTATCAGTGGTTGGTGGTGCTACCATCGACATAACTTCAGATATTTTGAAAACAAAACAAAATAGTTTTACAATTTAATGCAAACATGTTGATTAACGGCGATTATTTTGGCAAAAAACTGAAGATCACCTAGTGCCAGAGAACTCCGCTAAGACTCACATTAATTTGACATTAGACTCTATTCTATGATTGTTGTTGTCTGTTGCTGTAAGTGCATATTTGATCTCCTGCTACTGGACTGCATCGGATGCTGACTATTATATGATCCACACAGTTTTCATTGCAATAACTACTTCGTGTTTGGAGGAATTTGCACCTCAAGCAAACAAGAGTTTCCAGTGTTCCAATGTTTAACTGGACCTGAGGGATTTCTGCAAATACTTGTCCACTAAATTTGCTGATGTTTGGAACCACCAAGCAGAGATATTAGTCATCATAACGCATCTTTAACCTAGAATGCAGCAACATGACCAGGGTGCGGGACTGCCGGTTAAACCCAGATCATGCGATCATGATCGTCATAGAAATCATGCCACAAAATTATGCCGACAAAGTTTACTTTACTTGCAAATTCATACAAATCAGCTACGCCATCTTTTACTTTAGTAAATATGTTGAGAGCCCCCAACTACTTTGTGTGCCATCAGCCCCCTGATTTATTAATAATAATAATAGGATCTCGGCTTAGTATTGACAAGCTACCATACAATGCAATTTCTTTGTTTAAAAAATCCAAACAGTACATGGTGGCAACATAAGTAATGCAGCTAGTAACTTTTGGTCCGAGGCGTGTTGTTTTTATATTTTGTTTTGTGAATTGTCTGCCTCATTTGTTACAAACCTTGTACTATGTCAGCCTACTATACAGTAACAGTATATAATCTATGATTCTTGCATCGATTGCTTGCACATGCAATTTTTGCATCTGCTACTGTATCGTGAAGCCACAATTTTTGCATTCTCTTGCTATTGTTGTTTTTTTGTTTTCAGGAGTCTGCTGCACAAACAAGAATTGGATTGCTGCCAGCTATACCTAGAGCTTGCATTTCATGATTTCACAATCTGCATAATTTACAAATTTTGGAAATGCATGTAAAATAATACTAATAATATAAAAATCAATTTGTCAATCTCTTGAAATGAGATAGCAAGAAGCTAACATTTGACTAAGGGGCACTCACTGCTAAAGCAGGTGAAAAAGCAGAAAAATAGCAGATTACAAAATGAAAAATAGGACTTGTTAAAAGATTATTAAGATTGTATTATACAGTGTTAAAGCATACTAAACAATATTAGACACATCGATAAAGGCCATATTGAAAAAGTGTATTTTCAATCTATTCTTGAACAATGAAATGCTGCTACTTTTCCAAATATCAAGAGGCAAATCATTCCAAACAGTAACTAAAGCATGTGAAAAAATTAATCCAGATTTGTTGTAGTCCCAATTGACTATTGTTGTTTTTTTTTCAACTAAAGCACATTGCAGTTACCACAAAAATCATAAGCTGTAAGCAGCAGATGACTTATGCGGGTGTCGTTAAGTATGAGCTGCCGCTTTATTTTCGGCAGCTCTGCGATTTGTGCATGAGCGCGCGTGCATTCTCTTCTTCTCTCTGATCTAAGCTATTCCCCAGATCTAGCCCTAACCCTAATAAGTGCACGCATGAGAAGAGCAACAACACGTGCACACACATATACGAGTCACAAAGATTCCAAAATAAAGCTGACGGCTTAAACTTAATTACACCCGGCTTATGCAGGGCAATTCAGAATTATCTGTTGAAGGTAACCACAAGCACAATGCTACTGCACAATCACAATCGAAAAACATTTTGTCACCCCTTTTTATAATTTCTGGCTGGGCCAGTAGATGTAGAGCCACCCAAATGTTACCGTACCTACTCCTATGTTGTTGTCAAGATTAATCACTATTCATACCAATATTACGAATGTACATCTCCATTTAAAAGCAACGGAATGATGACATTTGCATCAACTAGATGTCTGGGTAGTGCTGTAAGCTTACTTTGCACAGTTTGGGGCAGAGCCCTGGAAGCTTTAGCCCTTTTAATGTTTGTCAAGGGTAAAAATACAGCATTTAATCAGTCAATTAACATCATAGAATTCACAGAAAATGGACAGGCATAAAAATGGGTCTAATATGGGTTTCAATTCTTGGTGCAAACAATTTTTTGGGTGTCGTTAAGTATTATATATATAAGCCTCTGCTTTTTTTCGGAAGCTCTGCCACCAGTGTATGACTGAGCGCATACGCTCTCTCTCCAATCTAAGCTATTTCTCAAAGTCTAACCCTAAGCTATTCCCCCAAAATTCAACCCTAAACTTAATGAGTGCTCCAATCTCAAATCTAAGCTATTTCTAAAATCTAACCTTAACCTACCGGTATTCCCTAAAATCTAGCCCTATATAAGTATTTAACCTTAATTACCGTTAGTGCAAAAATGACAGGAGAGAGCATGTGCAGTCATACACAGGTCTGAGGTCACAGAGCTTCTGTGTTAAAAGTGGACGGCTTAAACTTAAGGATATATACATGATTTTTTTAGGGGATAAGTTGAGTTCAGTTAGGGTACTTTAAATCTTTTGCGATACCGGGTAGGAAGGCGGATTCAATTAGCTTATTCTACCACAAATACTGGGACATCTTTGGAGAGATCCAAAACACAAAGATATCAGATGTTGTAGTGACAAAGATATCAGACAAAGATAGGGATGTTGTAGTGACAAAGATATCAAAGAAAGATATCAAGTGACAAAGATAACACACAAAGGTATCAGGTCCGAGTGCCTTAAGCTACTCTATCTAGGGCATGGACACCCACAATATTAGATACTACAACAGGAGCAATTGCTCTAAGCCCACTTTCGAGTTAAATCCACACTTACCGGTACCATACTGTCAATTAGAAAGAGACAGAAATGCTAAAAAATCCCTACCATCACATCATGGGGTAGCCCTGGCTTAATTTTTTGCTACAGTATTCATTTCTAGCAGGCCTACATTGTTTTGCTTTCTCACCCTGCCGCTTTGGAAGATATGCTGGTAACTTTCACCATTATTTTAAAGGGGTTACTGTACTGGTAGCAACTGAACATTAATAAATTGGTACCGGTAAATAAATATGATGATGAACAACTGAGTAGGCCAACCATATTGATATTGTAATGTAGTTGTACACCAGGCATTTCAAATAAAAAGTTTTTCCTGAGGTTCCTCTGGTGTTCTAGGCTAGCTTTGAGAAATCACACAAGTGCTACTCAAAAGACTAACTTTATTACTGACGTTTCGCTAGTTAGAAACAACTAGCTTCTTCAGAGCACTGCTATCAGTAGTGATGGCAAATCGCCCTCAACTTCTGATAGCAAAAAACAGAAAAACGATCCCACACATTGCTGCAGTAGAATAACTAGCGAAAAAGCCATCACTACTGATAGCAGTGCTCTGAAGAAGCTAGTTGTTTCTAACTAGCGAAACGTCAGTAATAAAGTTAGTCTTTTGAGTAGCACCTGTGTGATTTCTCAAAGCTAGCCTAGAACACCAGAGGAACCTCAGGAAAAACTTTTTATTCATAGGCCTATTGATATTGTTATTAATCAAGTGTTTTATACACAAAACTAAACTAAATTCCCCAGAAAGTATCTTGCCTTAACCTACTAGCACTATAGATTAATACCAGTAACTAATCCTGAATTATCCAAACGACAGTGCGTCGCTATCGAGGAATCGAACCCCAACCCTCAGCTCTTCTTGACCTGTCCATCACCGTAACCTAAATTAATATGAACCTTCTGCAAAAGTTGGAAACAAGTGACACGCTTGAGCAATCACAGCGGCCAATCAGAAACGAGCTTTCTCTTTTTTCTCGTGATCTGTACTTTCTCTGCATTAAATGCTAATCCAATGTACCTTAAGGTACGAACGTGTACACGTTTTCTGCATTTGAAAGCCGAAGGATTAACGTACTTTTTTGCATTAAGAAGCCTTGATCCAAAACTAATCGGGTGATAATAATCACCGCAAATTGCACGCCAGGCCCGGCGCCACGGGGTTGCATGCGGCCCCACCAAATCACTGCTTGTGCCCCCCCCCAAACGAGAATTGTGCTCCCGCCAGCGAGGACTGTGCCCCAAAGAAATTAACAGACTCCGTGCTACTAAAGTGTATTACGAGGCCTGAGACTCCCAAAATACTGATTATCACCCCTGAAATCGTGAGCAAGAACTATACTTTTGTAGATTTTGTTATAAAGATCGTTAGTTTTTTGGTTATACCCAAAAATTGATCAAAATTCGCATACATTTTGAGTGGAAGACCTTTTTTTTCTTTTTTTGGTCTTTATCTCCGGTTTCGCGGAAATTTGCATATTTTTGGAAATAAGAGCCAGAATTGATGGAAAATCGCATAGTTTTTTAGATGACTTTTTTTTTGGTCTTCGTCTCAGATTTCACGAAAATTCGCATTTTTTGGAGATGAAAGCCAGAATTCGAGAAAAATCGCGTAGTTTTTAAGATGAAGTTTTTTTTTCTCTCTTTATTTTATAGTCTTTGCCCCAGGTTTTGTCGACTTTTGCAATAACCACTTTATTTTTTGGCCCGCATTTTTAAATTCAAAGAAATAAAGTTTTCGTGCCTCTAAAATTTATTTATGCCTCCCCCAGTCACGCCATCCTGGCGCCGGGCCTGTTGCACGCTTTTGCCTCATTTTTAGAGCTTGTAATATTTCATCTATGAATGGTCAGTCTTTACGGTCTACACTCTACATCATCAGTTTCATACATATCCTTCTCAAATTGTTGCAGTTTTGCACAACAAAATCACTAGCTGCAATTTTTTTTGTAATCAAGAAGAATGAGCAAAACTTCATTAGCTTCTTTGTTTAACTTTTAAAACTAAATAAGATGTCGATGTGAAAATACCATCAGGTATAAAAAATAACCTACAATCAAACAAACTTAGAAGAAAACGTAATATTGACATAGGTGGGCAAGTTAATGCAAAACGTTAGCTTCGTTAACCACTAGTCCGTTGACAAACTTCACACCTCCGTTAACGTTAATCCGTTATTTTCAGCTTTAATTAACGGAAGTTAATAAAGTCCGTTAATTCGTTAACATTTTGCGTGTAATTTACATTTTTTTTATTCACTCGCTTCTAGAGCACGTATTGACGCTGTTGAGCTGATTGTAAGAAAATATTTATTGCTATGGGTTTTTTTTTTGTGTTTTGAAAGTTACATTTTACAGTCTAATCTAATTTCAAAATAAAAGCAAGTTCAAATGCACAACGAAGCTGCAAGATATTAACGATAAAAACCTTAACGGAAGTTAACAGAACTTAACCAAAGTTACTTTAGTCCGTTAACAGCGCTTAACGGAAGTAAATTTAGTCTGTTAACAAGAAAAAACTTTTTAACGGATAAACGAGTTAATGAAAAAGTTAGCTTCGTTATTAACGGAATAACGATTAACGGACTTGTGCCCACCTATGAATATTGATGATTTGACTTGTGATGTTTTGACGTTTGCTGGCTAGAGCTTTTACAGTGAGTCCTCGGTTTACGACGGTCTCTACTTACGATGTTTCAAGGTTACGAACGCACTTTAAATGCAGTGCTTTGGGCTCATTTTAGTTGTTTAAGCGGGTTTAGTTGTTTAAGCCGGTTTTATCGTACTGTACAGTAACTTGTTTGATCGGTTATTTAAACTTTTTGCCATTTAGATTAGCCATTTTAGTTGTTTAAGCCGGTTTTCTCGTACTGTACAGTAACTTGTTTGATCGGTTATGTAAACTTTTTGCCATGTTCCGACTTACACTAAATTCGGGTTACACCGCGTCCCAAGAACGGATCACCGTCGTAAGTCGAGGACTCCCTGTATAATTAATCGTTTGCGTGCTATCTGGCCTAAAGGCGACCAGCGCGGAAGCCTAAGGAAGAGTCACCAGAACGGCAACTTCTTAAAAGCAAGCAATGCGAAAAAGCTGTCTTCCCGCAGGATTCGAACCTGCAGCCTTCGGATTACCGGTCCACTGCTCTACCACTTGAGCTAGAGAACACGTCTCCTCGAATGCTTAATTTTGCCTATTTAAACCCAGCAACTTAATGCTTGATCTGTGATGTTAATAATAATTTAGTTGTGATGTTTTGACGTTTGCTGGCCAGAGCTTTTATAATTAATCGTTTGGACCGGTAATCCGAAAGCTGCAGGTTCGATTCCTGCGGGAAGACAACTTTTTCGCATTGCTTGCTTTTAAGAAGTCGTCGTTCTGGTGACTCTTCCTTAGGCTTCCGCGCTGGTCGCCTTTAGGCCAGATTGCACGCAAACGATTGATTAGAAAATATAGTATTAGCAGTAAATTTGATCAGAAAAATTAGACTCAATATTACTCAATAACGTTATTCAAAAGCTTTATATGGTATTCGAAATCAATTGGCTGCTGTTTTTCATGCAGCAGAAGCAAGTTTTTATCAACAATTAAACTTTTTAAGGCTTTTCGTATTGTCAGCACAGCTACGATGAAGTTGATTCCGATGAGAGATGCGCGCAATAAATCCACGATTATCAAGTGATCTGCCATCAAAACGCGCTGGTATTCCACCAGCAACTTTACCCTGATATATTGAAGTCGACGCGTAAGGCAGTACGTAACGAAACAGCAGTTACGGATTCTGCGTTTGTCCCCACGTCGGAGAAGGGAAGATGAGCAAACCCTACTATTATCACAGAAATAAGCGTAATTCAGACCCGCTATCAACGGACCAAGGTTATGACACTGATTCACAGCAACCAGGAGAATACAGAGTTAGTTGACATTCCCACAGCGATGGAGACAACGTTCGTGGGATCCCTGGTTCGAGCTCAAAAATGAACTCCATTATTGAAGGTTACCCAACTAAAGAGGACACTCAGCTACTTTTCCAACGTAATGACTTGCTTTTTGAAGGTTCTGAGAATAATTGGGAAGTGGAGTTCATCAATTCCACATCCGCAACAACTCAAAGCTCTTTAAACTTAAACTGCAGGGGCTTAAAGCAGAAACCTGGAAGTACCCTACATTGCAACTTCCGAGAACACACGAGGCTTGCAGCGTCATCGATACGTCACTGGGTGGCAGAAATAACGCCACTGATACGGTCCACAGTTGGTCTGCTTTTCCCGGTTCCAATCCACGAGCTCCTTTTCCCGAATACGGTTTATCAAAAACGGACCGAAAAACAACGGCCGATCCGCAAGTAATTTTGGCCGAGGTCAAGGAAAACTGTGATGCTCTCCACAATGGCGGTCTGGATTCAAGCGGTCCTTCCACAAATGCGTATACAACTAACACAGAAGCCCGAATCAATTTGCATACTGGCGGTATAAGTATGATAACTAATTTCTAACGCCTTTAGTTTGCTGTAGCACTGCGCTTCTTTTAGTTTTTCTTTTCCATTTTTCTGTGCTTTTTCGGTTCAGTTTCAAAAAAAAAAAACAAGAAAATCAGCAAAAAATAACTATCAAAGTGGACAGAACTGGACATATAAATTTTTTTGTCCAACTTTTGGGTTCGCTAGAAAAATGGAAAAGCGAAAACGTTATGTCCGTTACCAGCATGTGATGTGAGTTAGTCGCAGGACGATTGGGCATTCGGACAGTAAGGCGGAAAGTGTGTTGTTCTGCGATAAAATTGCAACCTAATCCTTTTCCAACTTTCATTTTAACCCCAGCCTTTGCCGCTACCTTCAATCGCGTAACACTCCTGCCCACGTAATTCCGAAGTGTTTACTTTCTTACTGGTCGTCCAAGATGAAAAAAAAAATCGATAGATAGTAAATTATGCGGTTGCGCTTTGCAAAAATGCTGCGTCCTACGCCCGATTGACAACTCATAAAGATCCTGCACGCATTATGTCTTAGGTCCGGTCTACGCTTTGCCCAAAATCGTAAGCGAACGAGAGTATCTTAAGTTTATTTCAACCAGCTGGTAGCTTGTATGCTAATAAAACGAAACGCCGGGATTACCGAGTTTTACTTTGAACTAACTTAAAATTACGCTCACGTTTTTACGCACAATGTAGATCGGGCCTGAAACGTTCTTTACTGAAAGTGAAGCATTTCACTTGCATTTTGTTGCCTTGTTTTGTTGCAATTGTTTTGCTCCTATCTTTATTGCAGCATCGTTGCGTTGACTTAGAAGCTCATGCAATTTAATTTATTCTAACTGGTTTTGTTTACAAATCACGTTTTTTCGCAATTCTTAATGTAAATTGAATTTATAATCACCTGAGGTCTGTCGTTTACGACTGTGATAACTAAATGAAAATGCAGCGAGAAAATTTTTATGTGGAAAGGATTTCTTTTTGGCAAATAGTACCCTCCCTCCTTTCAATGGTGTTTTATGGTATTTTACTGCAATAATATTTTCTATACGTTCATTGCATACCAACCATCAAATATTTGCACTGTCGAAGAGTAAATAGCAAATACCGCGCACCAGCGTAGATCGAGAGGCCGTTTTTAGGTTCTGTTTTCAAGTCTTCCGTCAGGTTAATCCACCACGACGGCATCCCGTGCTTTATTTGAGGCAGAATAGTGAAGCCGCCCATTCAGCGGGTCGTAAGTTGCGACCAATGGGTAGTGGCCAGTGGCGTAGCTAGGGGGGGGGCAAATGTGCAATAGCACCCCCCATTGGCCTGAAAAGTATGCAAAATAGCATGTTTTGAGCAGTTTTGAGGCTAATTTTTGCTTTGAAAACGAAAATAGTCCCCCCCGTAGGAAATTGGGGTGAGACCCAAAGTGAGTTTCAGTGCAAGTGAAGACCTTTTTTCTTTGGAGAACACCTGAATTTGGACAAAAAAACGGTCTCAATTTCGGTGAAGACCTTCGTTGTCTTTTTTTTTTGAGATAACGTGAATTTGGGCAGAAAAACGGTATCAATTTTGGTGAAGACCTTTTTTTTTGAAATCACCTGAAATTGAACAGAAAAACGTCTCAATCTGATTAAAAACTGATGAAAATTTGTGTCAAGTTCGTTCACTGTTGTTTCAAGCTTAAAAAAAGCCCCCTTCCCTTTGCGAAATCCTGGCTACGCGCCAGGTAGTGGCTACCATCAGCGGTAACCGCATGTGTGATGATGGAGTTCTCACTGTTTAAGTAAATGGAAGTGACTATTTTTCTCTACTCCGGGCTCTATGGCACAGTTGTAATGGACTACAACTTTATTTATCGAGTTACCTTTGCTGAGAGAAACGAAGAGATTTCGGGCTTCAAGTCAAGCTGCCACCTGTCAACCATACACAGTAAAGGCTTCTCAGTGTCCCTAATGATACTGAACATCAAGCAGGGAAGCTGTGAATACCAATTTTAATAATCTTTTATTTGACCCGACTTTGAGTCAAACCGAAGTTTACCGTTTAAGTAGCAGACGCTCTATCCACTCGACCACTGATCGGTTATTACCCTTTCACAATGCTTTCATTTGCAGAAAAGAGCCGTAAAGGTTGTGGTTTGCTTAAGGTTATGATTTTTTTTAAGTACTGTTGATTTGGCAGCAGAAATGTCTTAAAGATAGGCTAGAAAACTTGCCCTAAATCAATCTTATTAAAATTTTTTGGTCGAAATAAAAATTTTCTTTGAAAGAACTTGAATACCCTGCGAAAGCCAAATTTATAAAGGTTAGCGAAGTTTAACACGGATACAGGGCCTACGAGAGGAGGGGTTCAGGGGGTACATCGTACCCGGGCCCGGGCTCAAAAGGTTTCCGCGTTTAGTTTTTAAAGATTTTGGGCTTCACGTGGACAAAATAGGGTTCTCGGGCAACAAGGAGGTTTTTTTAACCCCTGAATGTTGGTGAAAACCATTTTTTTGGAGATTACCTGATTTTGGACAGAAAAAAGCTCTGACTTCCGGTGAAGACACTTTTTTTTTGGTTCTCATCTAAATTTTGGTACAAGATAGGCTTCGCAGGAGTTTTTGAGGGGCCCGGTATTTACCTTCGTACCCCCTGGAAAATTTTCTCTCTGAGGCCCTGCACGGATATCGCGCAATTGAAGAAAATGCAAGTTACGAGGTATTTTGTTGGTATTTCATAGGTATTTCAGTGTCATAATGTATGCAAGACGTTTAAATAATCGAAGCGCTATTTCAGATGTTAATATACCATCGGGCAGTAAATGTCTTGTTGAAAACTAATTTTGATTTTATGTATTTACTAAAAGACGCTTAATAAATCAATTATGACATATTTGCATAGGTTGGCAAGTTAATGCAAAACGTTAGCTTCGTTAACCACTAGCCCGTTAACAAACTTCACACCTCCGTTAACGTTAATCCGTTAATTCATTAACATTTTGCGTGTAATTTAGATTTCGTTTTATTCACTCGCTTCTAGAACACGAATTGACGCTGTTGAGCTGATTGTAAGGAAATATTTATTGCTGTGGTGGCCTTTTTGTGTTTTGGAAATTGCATTTTAAAATCTAATCTAATTTCAAGATAAAAATAAATTCAAATGCATCAACGAAGCTGCGATCGAAAAATCTTTGGAAATTGCGAACAGCGATAAATAATAGACCTATGAAGCTGCAGCTTATTACTTGCCGCAAAAAAGAGCTCCTTTCTTCGCTTGCTTTTACAAAACTCGAGCTGATTATGCAACAAGTGTTACCAGTGCAAACTGGTTTGTACCGTTACGATGAATGAATGTTGCGAGATATTAACGATAAAAATCATAGGTGGGCACAAGTTCGTTAATCGTTAATCCGTTAATAACGAAGCTAACTTTTTCATAAACGCGTTAATCCGTTAAAAAGTTTTTTCATGTTAACGGAATAAATTAACTTCCGTTAAGTTCTGTTAACTTCCGTTGAAGTTTTTATCGTTAATATCTTGCACCATTCATGCATCGTACCGGTGCAAACCAATTTGCACTGGTAACACCTGTTGCGTATTAGCACGAGTTTTATAGAAGAAAGCGAAGAAAGGAGCTCTTTTTGCGGCAAATAATAACCTGCAGCCTCATAAGTCAATTAATTACTATCGCTGTTCACAACTTCCAATGATTTTCCGATCGCAGCTTCGTTAGTGCATTTGAACTTATTTTTATCTTGAAATTAAATTAGAATGTAAAATGTAACTTTCAAAACACAAAAAAACCACCATAGCAATAAATATTTTCTTACAATCAGCTCAACAGCGTCAATACGTGTTCTAGAAGCGAGTGAATAAAACAAAATGTAAATTACACGCAAAATATTAACAGATTAACGGACTTTATTAACTTCCGTTAATTAAAGCTAAAAATAACGGATTAACGTTAACAGAAGTGTGAAGTTTGTTGACGAGCTAGTGGTTAACGAAGCTAACGTTTTGCGTTAACTTGCCCACCTATGATAAAAACTTTAACGGAAGTGAACAGAACTTAACGGAAGTTGATTTAGTCCGTTAGCAGCACTTAACGGAAGTTAATTTAGTCCGTTAACATGAAAAAGCTTTTTAACGGATTAACGAGTTAATGAAAAACTTAGCTTCGTTATTAACGGATTAAAGATTAACGAACTTGTGCTCACCTGTGTATATTTGACTTTTGCAGTCAAGAGTTTTTTTTTTAATTTTAACCGTTAATAATTGCGTGCTTTGCAATAATTTCTCATAATATGTGCAGTAAACAGGCGCGTAGCCAGGATTTCGAAATGGGGAGGGAGAGGTTTTTTGGAAGCTTGATCTTGAAACAACTTGAAAAGTGTAAATTTTCAGCAGTCTTGAATCAGATTGTGGCGGATTTTGTGTCCAAAATCAAGTGATCTCCAAAAAAAAGAAAAAGGTCTTTTCCGAAATTCAGAGCGTTTTTCTGTCCAAATTCACGTGGTCTGAAATCTACTCTCACCCCCAATTTCCAATGGGGGGGGGGCTATTTTCGTTTTCAGAGCAAAAATCAGCATTAAAAGTGCCAAAAACATGCTATTTTGCATACTTTCTAGGCCAATGGAGGAGCTGTAGCCCCCGCCCCCCCTAGCTACGCTACTGGCAGTAAATGTGGAAGTCTAGAAAAAAGCCACCAGAACAGCCACTGTTCAAAAAAACAACTTGCTCGTTTCTTCATGATTCGAACCAGCAAGAGTTCGAATCCTGTGCAAGGACAACTTTTTCGCATTGCTTGCTTTAAGCAGTTGCCGTTTAGGTGGCTCTTTTCTGTCGGCTTCAAAGCTGGTAGTTGATTGGCCAGATCGCAGGCAAACGATGTTTATTTTGATTGCAAGACAATCCAATATTGGCAACATGCCCGAAAAACTTACAGAAAAACTTCAGACTAAGCATGTGTTCACATCACAGTCTGTTAGATTCGCTCTTTTTTGCCGCATATGAAGATAGATTTACGAGTAAAATTGCACAGCAAAATTAAAAACTTTATGTACTACGTGGCCGAAATTAGCATGAACTTAAAAATTGTAATTTCGGCTGCAAAAATATACAGTAAGATAACTTGGTTCACAAATTCGTGCTATATTGATAAATGAATTTCAGATCCATAGAATATTGATTCAAAGAATGTTTTTTAAAGAGGTTTTTCACAGATTCCAGTAACGTAAGTGTGGCAATTTGCGGCATAAACATAGGGATGTCTTGTTTCAAAGCGTGAATAACAGCAATCGTGTGAATGTGTATTACTGGCTTTACCACCTCGCCAGAAATAGATATCTCCATCGGTATCAGAAGCTCGGTTACCATTAACCCAAACAAAGTTTCCTTCACTTTCTTGATCACTCAGACCGATCCAATAGTTCCAACCTGCCCGCAACGACAAGCCTTGATGAATAGCGCTGCAAAAATATAAAGGTATGTTTCGCTGTTCTTTATCGTCCTATCTCAAAAATTTAAAATATTGTTATTCTCTGCATAAATTTGCACTGAATTAATTTCTGCTGTTGGAAATTGGCTATAGTAAGTTTTGTAGTTGATTTTTTTTATCAAATTTGCTGCTCATTTAGAACCCACCAACCAAAGATATTTGTCAAAAACCTCCATATTCAAAATGCATCAACTTGAACAGGTGAAGCTGAGCGAACCAAGCTCAATGACATCATGCAACCAGGTTTGTTGTAAGAACGACTCGTTAAGATTCTCCGCTTCTGAGACTTAATTCCAAATATGTTAGGTATAGTTTGCAAAGATTTCTCATACTTTCTAATCCTTGTATTTTGAACTCCATGTACAACGAGATCTGCTCCCCAACTTTGACAAATACTTCGAGCTTCATTCCAATTTTCATAAGAAGTGATAGCTCTATATTGATATCCGTTGAGAGGAGAATACCATCCTTCCTCTAACTCAATTTCTCCGCGAATTAGCGCAGCAGTTCTGTTTTGATGACCTGCAGCTATTTCTAAATACAAATCCCAGATTGGGTATCAAGCATGGTTTTATTTAGTGAGATACACAGCAGTTGTAATGAAGCAAACATATTGTTACTTGGGTCAAAAATGTAAAGTATAGTGCAGGGGGAAGTAAAATAAAAGGCAGCTGTAGCCATTGGTATACAGGTTTAAAACTACTCAGTATACAGTGGTAGTTAATATTATTGCACTGCTTGTCTTTACTTCCACTAAGCAATATCCCGACAGATCTATATTCCATTACTTAACGATGTTACTTTTGTAATTTACGATGTATATACTCGGTACATATACAGTTATATCTAATTATATTTTTTTGCACTATTATTGAATTATTAAATAACGTATCTTGCATTCAGATTGTTAACTATCGCTCTCACTTATATTTATTATGTCGTCCGACTGCGAGAGGCTGCAGACTCTATGACTGCGCCATTTCTTTTCGGATATGGATATTTGGTCCTTTCGCAGCCTCTCACAGGAAAGACCATAACATTGTGTTTCTTTTGTAAAAAATTTTTTTTCTTTCCTTTTTTTCCTGCTTTTGTATGTTTTGTGTCTTTCTACACACAAAAAAAATGATGTATACATTTAAAATTGAATGAAAAAACCACATATGACATAACGTAGAGGTCTCCAATATGCTGCACAATTGTCTATCTATTTTGAGCTTATTTTCTTCATCTGTATCCCCTTGCTTGTTTTCTTGGTGGTGTTTTTCTGCAGTTCTTTTTCGTTTCTTTCTTCGGTTTTGGTTTCCGCTGTGGGGGATAAAAGGTCTTTGTTTTTGTTTAGGGAAATAGAATGAGAAAATATAACACTCGGGAATAGAGTAATTTTTGTAGAGCTCTTTGGGTAAACTGTTGTGATTTCGATTAGAGATGGCAACAGCGCAGCGTACGCAGCCGCGCCCTGTTGTTGGTGCACCGCGCAGCGTGGCAACTAAAATCTGTACTACGTCACAGCGTCAGCGCAGCGCCGCGTGCTGTAATTTTTTTACATTTTTTTTTACTATGTATTGCTAGTGAATTAGGTTTTGATGTCCAACAATGGTTACTGGTTAGTCATGATGCAACTGTAATATGAATTGAAGACAATAACAATATCATGTTGTGACAATACATCTGTTTAGGCTACTAAAACAGAAAAAGGTGCCTTCGGTTCAAGATTATTTTTTCAAAATTCGGAGCATTCTAAAATAAGCTGTTTTGGCTTCAACAAACTTAGTTTTGATTGGCTGAACAAGTTTCTTGACACCAACAAAAAGATTTTGAGTTTGGTAGGCTAGACTAGGAAAAGTTTAGGACGTTTGGTGAGAAGATGGAACAAAGGTATACAAAAAAGAAATGTAGATGAAGAAGGTTTGTGGGACACAAGCATCAGAGCAGAGGCACATGGCCTAGCCACATACCCACTCTGTATGCAGTAGGCCTATATGGTATTGGTACAACGCTTGCATTTCAAAGTGACAGAGTTAGTTCAGTGTAGCCTATAGTATTCGTCAACAGGTCATGGCATAAAGCGTTAGGCTTTCAGTCCTAGATGTCTGTAGCCTGTCTGGTATGTGGTAGAGTAAGAAGACTAGGCTACACAAAGCTGCAATGACAGAATAGCCTACGTGGTAGTAGCGGATTATTGGAGGGTCCAGGTTAACGGATAAGTAAGCTACCGGTAGTTTACTCAATATTGATTACCCATATATAGGCTTAGGTTGGAAGGCAGCAAAGTTGTTCTTATCAAGTTAGACAATTAAATATGGGTGTAGTAGCTTGTGACAGCATGCAGAGCACGTGATATACCAGTGTTTGGACTATTGGTTTAGAATTAGTACAGTAGTTTCATGAATCATCTTTGTTACAGACGCCCTCTGTAACTATAGTGTGAGATAGGTCTTTCCTAGGTTGCCCCAGCGATTCGAGACTGGAGCCGTCACCGTCCGTGCTGTTTCCACAAATAGCAGTTGAAGTCCAGTAGATAGAGGTTTATTGAAAAAATTGTAATAAATTAAAGATCTACACGGCACGGCACGGCAGTAAAATATTTGAAAATTAACCCAAGAAACAAAATAAAAGTAACGATGCCGTGTGACTAAGCTTACAAAAAATAAAACGTCCGTTTGCTTCGAATCCCAAAATGAAATAAGTGACTGAACGCTAGAACTCGGCAAAAAAGCAAAAGAGCTGCGCGTTGTGCCGGAAATTAGGCGTTGAAACAAAACGTGCAAAAATTAAAAAACACAATGACGCGCAGATTAACACATCAAAATAAGAACCAAATAAAAGAGCCGAGTTCGAAAATTTAGTGGGGCAAATAAAACAGATCGGTGCTGTAACATAGCGGCCCCTTGAAAATGAATCAACAATGAAGTTTCAACACAAAACACAAAAGAAAGCACCGATACGTGCAAACAATAAGTAAAAAGGTTTTTTTTTTTTTTAAATTATGATGAACGTGAGCAGTAACGAAAAATTCACTTTTAAAATATGCAGTGCCATAAATAAAACAAATAATGATTCGGGTGACGGAGGGGAAGCAATACGGCAAAGGACTTTATAATTCGGGATGTATTTCGAGCGATACGGACAACACAAGAAAAGGAGCACAGTCTAGCACAGTTTAAAATCAACAACAATATTTAGGCCTACACTTAAACGCAACAACAAAGGTAAACAAAAGAAAACACTCTATACAGGGGCTATCTTGGAAATATCCCTAAGGATATACTCGATTTCGCCAACTGCTGCATTTTTCTTTGGAACAGCGACAGTTGCCCTGCGAACTATTTCCTTACCAGCACGCAACTGTGGAAGAAGACGGTAATCCGACCCAACCGGTAGGCCCCCCGTTTGGACAAATCCTCTGCATCGCCTACAAGGACCAATTGTCCCACCACAAGATTTTCACGTAAAGTTCTCCACTTATTACGCCCTTGCAGACAAGGGAGATAACCCTTCATCCAATGTAACCAAAAACGCTGAGCCAGCGTAGCGCAGTATTGAAAATCACGGCGCAAATCCCCCTCATCGTGAAAGATGCTAACAGGGGTGTTAGGGGATAGCTGCTGACCCAAAAAACATGAAGGTGTGAGTGGAGACAGATCGTTAGGCGTATCACTTAAGGTAGTCAAAGGCCGATCATAAACAATTCTTATAGCATCGGAAACGAAGGTTTGCAATTCTATAAGAGAGGGCAAACGTCTGGCCTCTCCTAAAACTTGGCTGAGAGCGGTTTTAATCAGTTCGACCATAGATTCCCAACTCCCGGCTTGGCTAGGGGAGTAGGGAGGGATCCTAACCCAATTAATAGAACGTTTCCGCAAAGAATTATGGAATTCAGTCGAGTCAAGCAGCAACGGCAGCTGTTTTTCAGCTGCACAAAACGATTTACCATTGTCCGAAAAGAAGGTGTCTACAGGGCCTCGCAAGTTGATGAAACGAGAAAAGGCCAGTATAAAATTGTTAAGGTCCAATCCCGTGACAACCTCCACGTGAACACAACGAGTGCACAGGCAAGTAAATAAAAGGCCCCAGGCTTTACACTGGCTTCTGTTTTGTCTATATAAGATAGGACCAAAATAATCAGTTCCGCAAAACTTAAACGGTTTATTCACAGCAGTAACGCGAAAAGATGGCAAATCTGCCATCAGCTGTCGAATCGGTTTTGCCTTTTTAAGGGAGCATTTAGCACAGTCCGCTAGATAGCGCTTAACACTAGAAATTCCATGGATTATCCAAAACCGTTGCCGAGTCTTCATAAGAGTATACGAAGGACCAGCGTGTCCCGCGTCCGCGTGTTCATAAAGTACAACTAGGCGTGTCAAAGCATGTCTGCTGGGCAAAATTATAGGGTGTTTAGTATCCGTGGGGAGGTCGGCGTTTTCAAGACGACCCTCCACACGCAAAATCGAATCCGGTCCCAAACAAGGTCGCAAGTTACGCAGCGTTTTTTACTCATTAACCTGCCGAGTTTGTTCAGAATTAACAGCAAGGTTGCGCAAGCGTTTAATGAAAATTTCAAAGTCATCCGCGGAACCAATGTTTAACACCTCAAGTGCAGGTCCAAAGCACTGTCTCTGAACGTACCCAATAGCCTCAACAAAGGCTCGGTCCAGAGAAGCAGCAACGAACTCTGGCTTTCGAAATGGTTTACGTCTAAATTTAGCTTTTACTAACTCCACAAAGGCGAGCAAGTAGGCAAACCGCCTTTTTAGCGCATAAAGGTCACGTGAAGTTTGCATCAGTTTAAGAATTTTGTCGTCAGTTTCAAAGATCGTATTCTCCTTACACAAAGCCAAACGAACAACTGGAGCAGGACTAAGCGATTTTACGTCCTCCTGTCCCTCCACGAGGAAGGCAGGTCCCTCAATCCACAATTTAATTGACTCAGAATTTTTGCAAGCATTCTCGCGGGTTCCAACATCAGCAGGATTTGCGGACGTATTCACATACCTCCACGCGTCCGGCGCAAAAAAGGCCAAGATCTTATCAACTCTGCGCTTAACAAAGCGAACAAGGTGCAAATCAGGGTTAGTTATCCATTTCAAAATCACCTGCGAATCAGTCCACAGATGGACGCTGCAATTCAAATGACTCAACGCCGCCGCAGCTTTCGAAGTAAGTTCACAGCAAAGCTTCGCCGCTTCTAACTCCTTGCGCGCGATAACCCAATTAGCCTGATGTGTCAAAACCAATCTAGATTTACCCAAAACAAAGGCGACTTGTGATTCACCATTCACCACTCTTCGCAAATAAACAACACAACTAAAGGCCAAATTGGATGCGTCGCAAAAGCCATGTAACTGGTAAACAGCAGTATTTACCGTCTTACCAGAATCATCAAAACAATTACGTGAAATAGAAAAGTCATTTAACTTATTCAACGACAAAAGCCACTTTTTCCACTTATCCTTAACATCCAACGGTAAAACGTCGTCCCAGTCAGCACCGGAGATCGAGACCTTTTGCAAAATCAGTCTAGCCCCAAGGATGAACGGCGACGCCATTCCCAAGGGATCAAACTGACTCGCAAGCTGGCTCGCCATCTCCCGACGAGTAGACGCCTCACAAAACTCACGCAAGTTTATCAAAAGTATGTCCTTCTCTGTATTCCAAACTAATCCCAACGCCTTAGAATTAGGAAGAGGTTGCGATCCCAGATCAATTTCACTCACTGAAGACGCAAGATCACAACGCGGGACTTTCAACAAAATCGATTTAGCATGACAGTTGGAAACCCACTTACGCAATTTAAATCCACGGCTTTCCATAAGGTCAATGCTTTCTTTAGCAACAATTTCAAGATCAGATAAAGAGTCACTAGCAAGCAAAATATCATCCATGTAGCGATTATTTTCGATAGCATTTAATGTTAACTTGGAAGCATAACTCGGGTTCTCCTCAATTAAACGATTAAGAGCAAGCAATGCCACATAGGGGCTTGAATTGATCCCCCAGACATGCCTGGTAAAACGAAACACCTGTGGCTTCCCGTGATCTAAATCATTATTTTCATACCAAACAATTCTAAACCAATCCTGCTGGTCACAAGGAATCCCTACCTGGAAAAAACACTTGCTGATGTCAGCGACACAAGCATATCTACCCAAGCGAAAACGAATTAAAACCTCTACCAAACCATTTAGTAAATTTTCACCTGCCAATACGGCCTGATTAATAGACATACCCTCCGCAACTGCCGCACCGTCGTAGACCACTCTTGGTTTAGCAGATTTAGTAACAAAAAACGGCAAGTACCACGCTTGAACATTAAGCGAATTACTTTCAACAGCAACCAACCACTCCTCACGCAGCAACTCCGCAAAAGTGTCCAGTAAAATTTGTTTAAGTTTAGGGTTTTTAGCGACGTTACGGCGCAAAGACAAGGTGCGTTTTAGAGCGCTCTCGTAATTATTTGGAAGCGCTTCAAGAACTTCCGATTTAAAGGGTACTGGCATTTCATAACGCCCATTTGCGACTTTAATACGTGTTTCAACAAGATTTCTAGCACGTTCGTCATTAAGCGATGGCTGCAGAGCCTCGTCCTGCCTCTCGTACTCCCTCACAGTCTCCCTGAGAGAAGAAACCTCATGTCTCAATTTAACACATTCACAAGCAGCATCTTCATAAGACTCAACCTGAACTCTCAAGGCAGACAGGGAACCCGAGGAGGCAGAAACTCGACCACCACTAGCAATAGGCCCAAGACGAGTGAGTACGTAGTTTGGTTCCTCCGGACTCGCGCCTTCACGTTCCTCAAGGACAGTCAGAAGCAGCTTATGAGACTGTCCAATCAGAACGTCAATGCGGTTACGTTCCGGAGCAACCGGGACATGCGTACCTTGAAAGTGTTTTAATTCAGTAACATCCACGGAGTGCGGCAAAGTGCTAACGTCATCTGAAAACTGTGGCACAACCAACGCATTTTCGATTACGAATTTTTCACCGGTATGAAGCGATTCGAGTTTAAAGGCGGTGCGACCTTTACAGTCCACAGTTTCATCCGATAAAGTGCGAATTTTTACATTCGGGTCGGAGTTAGTCTCTAGCCCCAGTTCAGTTTTTAAGGCATCAGATATAAGCGTCACCTGTGAAGCTGTATCGTGTTGAGCGTAGGCCAAAGTCGATTTGCCCGTGTTAGGGTTAATGACTCTGACTGCACTCGTGCGAAGCAGGACCACCCCATTATCAACAGAATTAAGTTTACGGCAAGTATAGTCCTGGCTTACCCGGCAATTAGTTCTAGGGGCGGGAATAGGACGGGAAACCTGGTCTACCCTGTCAGCGGCCCCGAGATTAACCCCATCATAACATTCATGAAGGGCGCCAGCGTGTTTGTTGCGACATTGCGGCCCACAGATCCGACATTTAGAAGGAAACGCACAATTACGCACAAAATGGTCAAGTGACAAACAATTTAAGCACCTTTTAGCATCCGTAACTGTTTGCCTTTTAGCTCTGGGATTAAGTGCCTTGAACTTTTCACATTCAGCTAAGAAATGTCTTTGATCAACATTACTACAAAAGAAACAAATCGGGGGAGGCTTGTTCAAACGACCATGTTCACCACGTGGTACACTGGAAGAACTTGACTCGCGTTTATCCATGTCAAAAAACCTAGAGCGGGGCCCGGTCACAGCCTGGGGATCATTTTGTCTCCCATAAGCAACCTGTCGAACCCTCACGTTCTTAGTCCCACCCGTGGACTCGCGGGACCCATCTTTTTCGTCCGATTTAAAAAACGCTTGAGCGTAGTCCGATGTCATAGTATTAAGCTCGTGAACGACAAAATCACGCAGAGAGTCGAAACCGGGAGAGTTCAAGTTTAAATTCCGTTTATTTAGATAGTCTAACTTGGCAAACGATTAGCAGTGTCAATCAGAAGTTGCCCAGAGAGCTTTTCAACTTCATCGTGAGCATACGCAAAAACTTCCAGGGTATTTAGATCCTCATTAAATAGTTTTAAAGAGGTCGAGGTAAATGAGACCTTGGGACCATTACGCACCGCCATAACTTTAGGTTCTGATGTGAGTCCCCCTGAAACGCCATATCTCTGACGCAAGCGATCCAGCGCTTTTTCAATGCGTCGAGACGTGCTCATATTTTTCATGGGGACGCAGAACAGATTAACCATCTCACGCGGCTGGCCCACACATGAAGCTCTCAATACCTCGAGTCTCCGCTCCTCGAAGGGGCTCTCGCTCATTAATCGCCGGATCTGATTTTCATAAAAGACGAAGGCGATATTATTTCCGTCATAGCCGATTTGCGAAGCCAAAGTAATATATTCATTGCGTCCTTGCCTGTCGAGGTAGGTGCGTAGTATCAAGTCATTGCTATTAGCAACTTCGTTTACTTGCGGTCGTTGGGGCAATTCATGCGACCCAGACTCGCTTTTAACTTTCATGCGACTTGCCATGTAATTTTTTACAGGGTTCGAGGTATTCTCATTTACGTTTTCACGGTTTTCATTTAACTGATTAAAAGGGTTAACATTAACACCAGAAACCTGTCGAGAGGCAGTCGTCTGCCAATCGCGAGATCCGAAAATTTGTACATTTTCAGGTACCATATCATTTAAGCAAAGATCATTTAAACGATTCATTACCTCGTGGGGTTTTAACTCGGTGGTTTTAACCAGCCTTTTACGAACAATAGGAACTTTAGGTTTTACAGGCAAAGGTTCTGGTTCAATTCTTTGTTCAGCGCAATGTTCCAATTTAGCAGCATTTTCGCTCTTTACGCGAAGATTAGAAATATTACGTCTCGCACGAGAACGTGAACTTGAAAAAGATTTGATTTTAGTCGAAGTGGAAAGTATTGAGCTCCCCTCAAAGGCAGCAAGTTTTTCTTCCGCCTCAAGATTAGCTTTTTCAAGACGTAATTTAGCTAACGATTCTGCTTCTTCGGCCTCTGCTAGCAAACGAGCCTTACGGGCTTTAATGATTTCCTCTATACTTTCAATTTCAGTACGTTTACGTTCAAATTCTATTTGCTGTGCAAGATCAGATTTTTTAGAAACAATTGATGTGCTCACACCAATTTGAGAAACACTGTCAGAAGCTTTAATTTCGTCTTCCTCTTCGTTATCAGAATTAGTTTCTGCACGTTTATTAATGGGTTCTAAAAAACGTATTTGACAGTTTTCGAATAATTTTGAACATTGTTCAAAGGAGTCAACGATACCTTCAAACATTTCCTTTTTAAATTCAACGTCATTTAAGCTGTCCAACGTGCGCAAAAGATTTTCATAGGATTCTTCCACGAAACCGAAATACGGTAATTCGTGCTCAAAAAAATGATCAGGGGATGTACAGTCAGTGAGTGCACTATGCAAACGTTTTAAATCTAATAGCAGCTTTCGGCGCATAGTCAAAATTTTTCTTCGGATATTAGCCGAAGGAACGGGGCCCGTGGGGTTTGATTCCCTCCCAGAGGCGCTAGAACCATTATCATTACCCTTGGGTAAATTAGAAAAAATATCATTCCAACTTTTGGGTTCAGCAGCAGTAGTCAGACACTGAGTATTACTAACAGATGGGTCATCGATTTGATCGACACTAAGTTCACACTCATCAGGTCGAGGTTGACTAGAATTCGAGCATGATCGGCCCGAAAATTTACGTAAATCAGACATAATCTACAGTACTCACAATCACACCGCAAAAATAAAAAATACCACAAATACCTTCTCGATAGACAAGGCAGTCCGAAATTGAATGAAACAAATTGTTTCACCACAGCTTTGAGAACGACGCTCGAATTGACAGCAGTAGAGACGATCTTTCGACGTGGCGGAGAGCTTGAATAGCGTCTTCCGCAGCAGCAACGATGTGGCTTCGAGAAATAAAAGTGCACTGGCACCAAACCAAAGAGTTGAAGCTTCCACCGATGCCAAAGGGAGAAGTTCCACCGCTGAGAATGGATTCTTCAAGAAATGAAAGTCGCCCGAAAGAAGTCAAGAGCGATCGAACCCGATGATGAACCAACTTGAAACCCGGCGAAACGTGGCGATACAAAACCAAGGAGAGCAGTAGATGAATTTCCAACAGATCGTAACGATATCCAACTTTTCCAAAATTCTTCTGGGTTGAGACAAATATTTTATCTTTCTATGTTACAGACGCCCTCTGTAACTATAGT
Organism: Trididemnum nubilum; assembly: GCA_963965965.1. NCBI lineage: Eukaryota > Metazoa > Chordata > Ascidiacea > Aplousobranchia > Didemnidae > Trididemnum > Trididemnum nubilum. Next base: position 16,507,320 of record OZ014479.1, read on the forward strand.
GTGAGATAGGTCTTTCCTAGGTTGCCCCAGCGATTCGAGACTGGAGCCGTCACCGTCCGTGCTGTTTCCACAAATAGCAGTTGAAGTCCAGTAGATAGAGGTTTATTGAAAAAATTGTAATAAATTAAAGATCTACACGGCACGGCACGGCAGTAAAATATTTGAAAATTAACCCAAGAAACAAAATAAAAGTAACGATGCCGTGTGACTAAGCTTACAAAAAATAAAACGTCCGTTTGCTTCGAATCCCAAAATGAAATAAGTGACTGAACGCTAGAACTCGGCAAAAAAGCAAAAGAGCTGCGCGTTGTGCCGGAAATTAGGCGTTGAAACAAAACGTGCAAAAATTAAAAAACACAATGACGCGCAGATTAACACATCAAAATAAGAACCAAATAAAAGAGCCGAGTTCGAAAATTTAGTGGGGCAAATAAAACAGATCGGTGCTGTAACAATCTTATAGACTGGTAAATTATTTTTGCTAGCCAAAACACGATTCAGAAAAACTGATAGAAAACACACACAAGGCAGATAATACCAGTAGAGTTAGAACGACTGACCTCGCGTCATGTGGTTGTTTGAATTTACTCGGCTATTTTCAAAGTTAACGAGTGCGAAGTTACATACTTTTAGTTATAACTCGAGAACAGTTAGGTCTAGCTGTATGAAATTTTAACAGCAGTTTGAGATAAATAAGTAATACGTTTGTGCCAAATTTCGAGGCAATGAGTCACGTGGCTTCGGTTTTAGACCCGAAAACCACCTCGAAACAGGTATAATTGAAAAACGGCTTAAGTACCGCAAAAAATATTTCACACGGTTATTATATGTCCTAAGATACCCTTTCATCCCTACCAACCTACCAGAGGTGGAGTCCTCGAGGACGTCCTTGGCCTCGAGGACGTCCTCGAGGACAGATTTTGAAGTCCTTGGCCTTGGCCTTGGCCTCGAAGGTCAAGTCCTTGGCCTCGAGGCCTCAAGTCCTCGAAAATTGGCCTGTCCTCGGCGCGAGGACAGCACTATTTTTTGGAATGTTAAAATTTTGTGGAACGCTTGAAAAATTTTTTGGAAAACGTTTTTTAGTGGAGATCGCTTGAAAAATTTTTGTGAAGACCTTTTTTTTTTTTTTTTTTTTGGAGAGCACTTGCGCTTTGTGTCCTTGGTCCTTGGCCTTGGCCTCGAGCATTCCTGTCCTTGGCCTCGAGAGTGTCTGTCCTCGGAAAGGCTGTCCTTGGCCTTGGCCTCGGATTTTTTTTGTGTCCTTGGCCTTGGCCTCGAGCCTTGTGTCCTCGACTCCACCTCTGCAACCTACTTTTGGCCGCGATGAGTTTTTTTTTCTTTTTTTTTGCTTTCGAAATCTTGTGCGCTCTTCTTCTAAACCACAACACATCAAAATGTGGTTTTTGTGTAAAGTCGTTTAGCTGCAAACGTAATTTTGTCTCGCAAAATTTTTTCGAGCAACTCCTCCAGACCCCCCCAATACGGGGCCTCTAAAATTAATTTTTTTGATTGGTCAAGCTAGAGTGATGTTTTTTTTTCATATCAGTAGATATTTAAGCAACAAATGTTTTGAGAAACTTTGGGGGTACCACCGCCCCCAGGGCAGCATGCGGATGCATTTTTTGTTATCCGCGCCATCTCTAATTTTGATTAACTGCTTTTTCGACTTTCTGTAAAGCACCTTCGATCTGATTCACTTTAGAAAAGTGCGCTTTACAAAATTCTGTTATTATTATAGTTGTTACAACCAGGCTTGGAAAAATTATTATTGTAATTGACAAAATTGTAATTAATTACACGATTTTGCTGTAATTGTAATTGTGAATTTTCAAAAGTCGATAATTGTAATTGTAATAGAAAATTTTTCTGCTCGTTTTCAATTACAATTACTCTTTTATTCACTAAGATAGATGATTACAAAATGTGTTTGAACAATATCAATTTCCCTCCGGTCGCAAATCGATATCGAAATTTTGCTATCGTTTGCCATCACATCTGAAATGACAAATCGAACATCAAAGTAGGTTAGGGATAGTCAGAGCTAGTTTTAGAGATAGGGTTGATTGTACTCATAACCTAAACTTAGCAGAGGTGGAGTCCTTGAGGACATCCTTGGCCTCGAGGACACATTTTGAAGTCCTTGGCCTTGGCCTCGAGGCCTCAAGTCCTCAAAAATTGGCCTGTTCTCAACTCGAGGACAGCACTATTTTTTGAATTGTTGGAGCGCCTGAAAAATTTTTGGGAGACGTTTTGGAGATCGCGTGAAAAATTTTTGTGAAGACCTTTTTTTTGAGAACACTTGCGCTTGTGTCCTTGGTCCTTGGCCTTGGCCTTGGCCTCGAGCATTCCTGTCCTTGGCCTCGAGAGTGTCTGTCCTCGGAAAGGCTGTCCTTGGCCTTGGTCTCGGATTTTTTTTGTGACTTTGGCCTTGGTCTCAAGCCGTGTGTCCTCGACTCAACCTCTGAAACTTAGCACCTACTCGAATCATAACTACAGTCAAACTTCGATACTATGCCACCCTTTGGGACCGAGAGAAAGTGGCATAGTAGCGAGGGTGGCATAGTAACAAGGATTTGTAAAAACAGCCTTGTGATGTAACAATGTAATGCCACGTTGTATTGTACGATTATAATTTACATGTATTTCAGTGTAATGTACAGTACAGTGCAGTAGTTTCGGGAAGGCCAGTGTGAAGGCCAGTGTGATGCAAGCATGCGATCGGCTAGACGACGAAGTGCATGAAATCCGCAGAAAGAACATGCGCCAGCTGACGATTCCTCAGAGTTTTTGGCTGAGCTACAGTAGATAACTTGAGAGAACATATTACATGCACATACTGTATACTTTTGCCGTTTCACAGCCGTTTAATTGTTTCGTTCGTAGCGTTTATTGTTTCGTTAGTACACTGCAATACTGTACCTCATGTGGCATAGTAGCGAGGGTAAGTGGTGGCATAGTAAATATATTTTCTATTGAATTTAGTTGGTGACGATCAAAAGTGGTATAGTAGCGAGGGTGGCATAGTAGCGAGGTGGCATAGTATCGAAGTTTGACTGTAGCACTAACTCTAAGATAAAAAATAGCTTAGCGTAGAATTGGCCTATGACGTCAGATGTGACTGTAACCGGTGCTAAGTAGCCATTTTAACTATAGGCGTAGCCAGGATTTTTGATTAAGGGGAGCCAAATCACAGGCAATGACGTCATCAGAAATTTTCAAAAGAGGAGCTTTTGTGAGGCAAAGATATCATAGAATGAAAGATCTAACGCCGTGGCCTGTTGGCAATTAACCAGGATTTTACTAAAGGTAGAGGTACCGTAAACTATAGTTAATAAGTGCAATTGTCCAACTTGGGAGACATCTTGAGTAAGCTTATTTAACTCAAACGTTTCACAGATGGGGATCTGAGGGCAGAACCCAAAGCCACCAGAGGCTTTGAGAGTCTGGGGACGAAGATCCCAGCCGCTGGGCGATTTTTTTTGCAATTTTTTGAAATCAAAGCTATTTTAATGAAATTGGATCACATTTTGCAAACGTTCAGAGCCATTTGAAAGAACTAGATTTTTAACATAATATGAAAGTCAATTAAAAAATTAAATTGTTCAATCTTCATTTACTTTCAATTTAAGTCCAAAACACATTTATAATCATGCAATTTGTTGTTGAATTTTGATTGTAAGTGATTTATTTGGTCCAGATTGGGGAAAGTAAGGTACATTGCCTCGTGCAATATTTTAACAGCAAATAATAATCCACTCGAAGATTTTCCTTATAAATTTTTGTTTGTTATGAAATTAGCCAATTATAGTTGTTCATGCACGGCTAGGGGGCCTAGGCCCCCTCAATTCAAATTTAATGTTTTGTTCAATGAGCATTTCCCCTAGCTAATTATTTTTTAAAAGTATTTTGTGCGTAAAAACTGTCGAGGTGGAGATAAACTGTTATGGAAAAATGGCACATTAGAGGTCACGCTTACTGACCATGTTATTCCAGGGCCGGATTTACATGGAGCGAGGCCCCTGGTACTTTGGGGATTTTTGCAACATCTTTCCGCTAAATACAGGTTAAGACCAAGAAAAAGTCTCACGATCTGAGCGCGAGGCCACGGCACTGTGCCATATGGTAAATCCGGCCCTGGTTATTTCATTGCGTTCATAAAAAGGTTAAATGAGGGCCTGAGGCTGCAACTTTCAGGACGAAACTCCTTGATTTTTCCCGGATGATACATTTCAATTGGTTGGCAAAATCCAATTGATGGGGTCCGGGCTTCCTGGTTGTTAATATTATTGTTAATTATTGTTGTACACAAGTACTCTTGTACGCAAAGATGCTAAAAGAAACCAAAACTGAAGAAACAAGACTTTTTGTCACATTTTTTCAATTGATGGTATTTTGATTGGGGGGCGGGTGCCTTGCCCCCCTCTGGCTACGCCTATGATTGTAACTTTAATGCTATTTGTGATATTATGATTTTGTGTGCTCATTTGCTTGTTTGCCCATGTGTGCATGCCACAGCGACACTAACGGTTCTCTTTTGTATGATCATGCTAAATATGTGATATTATTGATAAAAATTAAAATAGTGTTGAATAGTAGTTGTAACTTGAAGTTGTAACGAACACAATTTCAACTTATAAACAATTTTTAGTTGTGTTAAAACTTTTTTTGCACAAATAATTGCGGTATGATACCATAGTTTAGCTAAAATCATAATTTTGCTGGAAGCGATATGAATTCAATAACATACTTGACAATTGCTTAGAAACGAAATTGGTACCGCAAAAATTATAGTTAAAAAAGATTGATGGAGCAAAAAGAATAGAGAGAAATGATGTAGAACTACAAAACAAAAAGAACTTGAATAGGTCTGATTAGAACTACAAAACAAATCCACAGCGTAGACATAAACAAAACTCGAGGCTTTGTTTGTAAATGAATTGGTCGCATTGTTTTGAGAATCTTTTGGTTGTAATTGTAATTGAAATTGTAATTGAATTACAATTACTTGAACTTGAGTAATTGTAATTGTAATTGAAAATTTTAGGCTGTAATTGTAAAGCTATGGCTCCACCAGTAAAAATTTGAAATTCCTACCGCAAAATTCGGTATTATTTTACAGGCGGTGAACCATCCAGCCAATTCCGGTGGTTTACAATAGCTAAAATTGACCTATAATTTTTGATATTTTTTGTTTTAATTTTGAGACTGCGGTTGCAAAGATATTCAACAAATACAAAAAGATGTCCCCCCGAAAAAAGTTTTTGGAAACTCTTAGTTTTGTTCTTCCCGCCAAAACCACAGTAGGCCTAATGGTTTAGAGAAGTGTGGTAGGCCTAATAGTTTAGAGATAGTTTATTTCTTTATAGCTTAGGCCTAATTAAGCCTAACTATCTCTAAACTGTTAGGCCTAATAGTTTAGAGATAGTTAGGCCTAATAGTTTAATAAGATTAAAGTAGGCCTAACAGTTTAGAGAACTGTGGTTTTGGCGAGAAGATCAAAACTCAGAGCTTCCAAAAACTTTTTTCGGGGGGACATCTTTTTGTATTTGTTTAATATCTTTGCAAACGCAGCCCCAAAATCAAAACAAAAAATATCAAAAATTATTGTTCAATTTTAGCTATTGTAAACCACCAGAATTGGCTGGATGATTCACCGCCTTTAAAATTCACACTGGTGTAGACAACATGCATTAATTTCTCGCAGTGAGAATTTTGAAATTTTCATCGTGCGTAAGAAAATTAATAACGTGCATCAAAAAATTTACACTGAAAATTCTCAGCGGCCAGATATTCTCATTGAGTGTTAATTTTGGTGGAGACGGCGGTATTGATTTCATTTTTTGTATGAATTTGAATTTTGCCATTAATTCGGGTAATAATTTCAATGAGAAAATATGAAAAAGTTTTATATTTTCTCACTGAAATTAAATCCAAAATTCTTACCGAAATTTGTTCATGAAGACCTCATCAACGCCTATTATACCCTCATAACCAATATTGCATAATATTACATATCAGAGATGGAACCGGTCAGGATTTTCTCGACCCGACCCGACCGGTAAATTTCAAAATCATCGCCGGTTGACCGGTTTCTGACCGGCCCGGTCGACCGGTTTTTTTACAAAAAGTTTTATGTATCTAATAAAAATTTTTCCAAAGGGGGGCATGGGTGAGGGGTTAAAATTTGTGACTTTAGACGGGGGTCTCAGAAAAAAAAACGCAAAAACATTTTTACGTTTTTTGTAAAAATGACTCAATTTTCAGACCTTTTTTGGTTAAGTTTCGGTTTGAATGACCTGTTTTGAGCAGCGCAAAACGTGCACAAAATAAGCATAAAAAGCACTGAAGGGCACAAGCTAAATTATTAGACGTTCTTTCTAGTGATATTTTGCAAAAGACCAAAAACTAAAGTTACAAGTTTTTAGCTATTGGTGACAGATTATTATTTTGCAATTTGCCGAGCAGCAAACACTTAACTTTTTTTCGGCAGTGCTGCCTTTGCAGTTACAAAACGATGAGAAAAAAAAAAAAAACAGCAAAAGATAGGTAACAGCAAAAACATACGAATATCACAATACTTGTACTATTGCACCCAAAAACATTAAAATGATGGAGCAACAACATTACATGATATTGAAAATTATGTCAGTAACAGTGTGAAAAAAAGGAATATTGAAAAAGTATGTCACTAACAGCCTGAAAAAACTTAATAATATTCATAACAACTATACACAGTGGGCACAAAATTAGTCAATTAGACGTTTAAACGTGGTCTAGATTTATGCAGCAGACGTAATTTAGAAAAGGATCTATTGCAAAACATTATGTATTGGAAAAGATTTTTAGCTCCACAGAGATTTATATGCGGACGGAACAGTTAATATAGATCTCAGTGGAGCGAAAAACCTTTTCCAATACATAATGTTTTGCAATAGATCCTTTTCATATTTTCTTTAACTGTTAGTGAAGCAGCTAGTTGTTACGAATATTATTAATTTTTTCACGCTGTTAGTGACATAATTTTTCAGTATTCCTTTTTTTACGCTCTTAGTGACATAATTTTCAATATTATATAATGTTATCGTTCCATGACATTAACGTTTTTGGGTATAATAGTACAAGTATTGTGATGTTCGCATGTTTTTACTAATTACCTATCTTCTGCTGTTATTTTTTTTCTCATCTTTTTGTAACTGCAAAGGCAGCACTGCCGAAAATTGCTCTGAAGAAGCTTCCCGGTTTGGGAAGCGAAACGTCAAACCAATAAATAAACTCATCGGTAGTACGAAGTCGTTATGAATAACTATCCCGATGAACGCAACGCGTCCGTTATTTTCATTGAAAACACTAAACTGTTATAACATTGGCTAGAAAATATTCGAAATATAATGTGCCCAAGCAGTTTGTAGAAATGCTGCTACTTCAGAATAAGCCATGTTTAGTTAGATATAAAACAAAAGAGCTATGTCTTTCTTGCCCAGTGTAGAGTATGGTAAATTTAAGCTAAAAAAGGCTTTTCAAAGCGACAAGATTTTAGCATGTACTAAAAAATCTGAAATCTGCGCCACTTTTACCCTTAAGCTAATTAAAATGATGCTAAAATGCCAGGTAGCGCAAGGCTCTTCCACATGCATGCTCTATTAGAATCTGATTACGCGATTTTAACGTATATTTTGGACTTTTTTGCTTTGCGCCGTGGCCCAAAGTCGGGAGGCACGGCACAATACTCCCACCCTAAATACGTCCCTAGATGTGCATATCTTAATGATCACAGCATATTAGTCACATCTTGAAACCACTCAACAAGTGTTTTCGAAAGGTGTGGTTTGTTGACATTGATTTTTATAAAAAGTTTTATTTATGATAAAATATATAGGTATATTTTGGTTGGTGCTTAGATGACTTTTAGTTGCCAGAAAGGAGAATTCGACCGGTTTTTCAACCGGCTTGACCGGCCGGTCGAAGAATCTCGACCCGACCGGCCGGTCGACCCGACCGGTGCCGGTCGATCCGACCGGTTTCCATCTCTGTTACATATTACTGGCAAAGTGTTAAATCTAGCAAAAATAGGAAAGAGGATTCAATGCACATCCATTGAGTATATAGTCCGCTAGGAATGTTTAGCGAGCCCTGAGCAAGTTTTTTGCCCATTTTACTCTTGAGTAACACGCCGCTGTCGTTGTTGCTACCGCAATGTCCCACGTCAAACATAGTGAAGCAGTACTTTGCATCACATACAGCAAGCAAAACCATGCTGAAAAAGCGTTTATATTTGTAAAATAAAGTGGTATTCGAAAGCGTATACAATGTGAGGCCAGTTCCATCGATCTTCAAACTGCTGTGAAATTGCAAGCCAGTCTTCATGTGACGATGGCGTGTTAACACACTTAGCAACAAGTGCATCGTAAATTACTTTGCATGTTTCGGGTATTATTTTTGAAATTGTTTGTCGTCCAATGCGGTATTGCAAACAAAGGAAAATTTGAGATTTTCCTGTAGCAAGATGGCGCAAAGTGAGCGAAAGCCGCTGCTCAGGGGGAGTGGACTCTCTATAATTAGCTGATAACTTAGCTATGAGAGGAGCGCCCAAAGAAACTAAGTGCACCTTTCGACGGGTGTTATCCGCATATATCTAAAGTACATCTCTCTGTCACCCATGGCTAACTCTCGTACCATATTGTAGCTACCTTCTTCGTCTCTTTTCTTCAAAAAATATCTTATCAATTTTCGTGCCTTCGTTTGCTTTTGTTCAAAGCAAAGGCTACGAGTGCTAAGTATTCGTCATCGCTACTTGAAGAGCTCAAACTACTTCACGAGAGAACTTTCAAAAAAAGGATTTTAAGGAATACTTTCTTACCATTCAGGAACAACACATATAATCAAACAACAACTCCCACTGCCCCTTCAGTATTAATTCGAAAAACGTGCGTTATCTCCACCAGTGCGAATTTTTCCGAAAATAACCCTGAGTTTTGTGGTGATAATTTTAAATTCTCACTGGTGGAGCAGGGGTACTCTGGTAAGATTTGTTCAGTAAAAATTTTTGTCTCCACCACCGTTAATTTGAACAAAAATAAATCATCACCGAAAAAAATTAATACCGTGAGTGAGAATTTTGTAATCACACTGGTGGAGCCATAGCTTGATTGTAATTGAATACCTGAAAATGAAAACGACCCAAGTCCAGAGTAGCAATTTTTGAGAAAATCGAAAATATTGGGTTCTTTTTCAAGTCAGAACTTTGTCTTAATTCAAATTTATTACGACGCAGTTGAAACTTGGGTTGCTTTTTTACTCAAAAAGATGCTTAGACGGCAAAACAAGGCAAATCAACTGAAAATTCAATTTTGAAAAAAGGTGGACTTGGGTCATTTTCAGGTATTCAATTGTAATTAAAGCAAAAACAAGTAATTTTTCCAACTCTGGTTACAACTAAATTTACGTTCTTACAGCATAAACTCGCAGGCATAAATCTTATACTTTGCGCGTTAGTATTGCTCCATTATGGTGTTTTACAATTATTTCGTAGATTATTGTCACAGCGAAGTTAGCAATTTTTAAATTCAGTACCACAGAATTAAGCATTAAATTGCTTATTTTTAATTAATAACAAATACCGAACGTTTTCGCCGTCTTGCATTACGCCCTCATCAGGATCTCCATGCAATATATTAATATTTTCAAAACTTATGCGACTCATATACAATAAAACAATCACTCACAAATATTAGTTTCACGCTTCAACAACGAAATCAGAAACACGTTATTTGTACTGAAAGCTTCAAAGCAGTGAAATTATTCTAGACATAACAACAAAAAGTCACATAAAAGGACAAAACCAGTGAACAATGAATTTTCTTCATTTCACCATCAGCTGTCATTAAAACAATGGAAAGTAGCGATCAGTGATCTGGATCACTTGAATAAATGCCAGTGTATAAACATTGAGTGAGAATAAAGCTCCATTGGCACACATCTGTTGGTTGAGTTTCGTTTTTTTTTTTTTAGGCCGAATTGCAATTACGAATGATGGAAAACGAGGAATCTTTTTTTTTTTACTAGTGGATGGAAAATTAGAATTTTTACTACGTAAATCGCTATCGTTTACTTATACCGGTAGCTGTTTTGTTGGGCTTTCGTTAGCTTGGACGCTAGTATTTTACTCTAGTACACAAACGTAGCGAGAAGATAGCTATGTAGGTCACGTTCACATCTCGTAAGCATTAATTTAGATTGATATGCGACAACTGCACGCAGAGATGGAGGGGCATAACTCTTCTGCTGAAAATAGTGTCCAACTTTGTAGCTGGTATAAAATGGAATGGTTTCAATTTGTAGTTTGTCTTGCATTAGTTCCCTAAATTTTTTTGAAAAATAGCTTTGAAGTTTGTCCGAGGTAGGGAACTTTGAGTATCAGTTTGGTATTGTGTGGCTTATACGGCTCAGTTGTTTCTGCTTGTTTTGATGGACCGAGAAAACGACTCAAAATTTGATTAAAGAATTGTTCGCAAAAATAGTTCGTAACTTGCATACTTCAAGGTTAAAATATCGTTCAGATGAGCACAACGCTTTTACCCCGTGCAAAAAACACGTTAGAAGCTCTTCTTTCCAATTTCTACCGCAAACGGAGTAGGACTTAAGCAAAAGTCAAGTATTGGTTGGTTTCCGCCAGACCAACGAATTAAATCCGTTATTGTCAGAAAGGGAAGCAGAAAAAGACTATCAGTTTGAAAGGAACAAAATTCTTCCTCAGTTAAGCTTTCTGGATAAGACATACAAGGTGGCCCATAAGTAAGTATACAGTTATCGCTCGAAAATTTCGCAAGAATTTTTTTATTGGTGGTATATATTTTATTTCAAGTCATATTTCAGTTACGGGTACTTATCATGTCATGTGAAGTGCTTTGGAATGTCCTGCTTCGAATGTGAAAATAAATTTAGTCCATTTATATTGTGATTGCTGTATACCTACTTATGGGCCACCCTGTATACGCAAAAATGAGTTTGAACGAATTTCACAAAGTATTCTTAAAAAGTCGCTTCCGAAAATTTTTTAACTATCAAAAACCGTCGTTCAAACCCCCAAACGCAATAATCAATCTCAGTGACCAAAAGCTTAGCTTAAAAGAATTTCATGCTTTAAAATTCGCACTTGATCACCCAAGACTTCCCCTTAAAGCAGCATGGGCGTCGGCAAAAAGGGCAGGGGACAGCATGCCCCCCTTTGCTTTTTACACACCCTCTCTTAAACCTTTCCAATTTCAAAATTACCTTCTTTTTTTAGTAGTTAGTACTGGCTCTATTCTTATTGGCCCTCCCAGAAAATTTCTCTGCCGACGCGTATGCCTTAAAGTGAAACAAAATGACATCAAAACCAATGCCGAAAAACATGTATACGTAGCCCAAAGAAAGAAATGGTTTTTCCGCCTAGACGATGAATTTAGAGATCAGCTTAAGTTCGAAACTCGAAAGTTTTTAAGGGACGGTATTCCGCAAAACAGAAGCCTTTATCGCACACACTACAAAAGCTGAAACAGGACCACAAGATCAAAATTTGCTATTACGGTAAAGGAAGAGGAGTAGCGATTTTAAACATCGATAAACGACAACGATTATTTTTCTAAATTGGACCCCATAGTCGGAGACACTGACTACCAAATTTGAAAAGGTTGAATCATCAGACAAAAAACAGCATCTAGCAAAACAAATGAAAAGAAGTTTGAATTATGTCAAAACGCACATTTCAAAAGCTATGACAAAAGCGTCATTGATCGGTTATTTCCATCTGGAAGCGAACTGGAAACACTTTGCGGCAGAATAGAAATATATGAAACTGACAGCCAGCCAGACCGGTAGAATAGGTAATCAATATGCCTTAATATCAAGAGTGCTTCAAAAAAATCAACTTTTGAAATCTTCACGGGCTACCCTCCCAAATCCTTCCATTTATTATAAAAACACACTGCGTATAATATTTTTGAAAAATATTAATGCTTGGGGGTTCCCCAAGCTCCCCCCCAAATTTTTGATTTTTTGACGCTAAACCATTACGTGAAAATGGCTGTAATTTAAAAGTCTTTCATGCAAACATAAAATTGTTTGCGTTTATTTTTATCAGCATGATGAGCACAATAAGATAATGCACTTAAAAAACGCATGTCAACATTTTTTTGATATTCAATTTTTTATTTCTAAGTGGATATTTTATTTTAAAACGTAAGAACTTGACCCGAGCAATAAGCTGTATGCATTTGACTCCGGTCATTTATCTAATCGAAGTATCCTGTTTTTAAATTTAGAATCTGCTGAATGATTTATGAAAAAATTGCTTTTGAATTTGGTACAATGTGGAGAATGACATTCTGTTCCATTTGTCACTATTAACATAAACGACAAACGTGATTGCTCTTCTCCCTTCTTCGGGCTTTTGAACTTGTAGTCTGACTTTGAACGGCAGAGCTGGCCAGTGGCCACTGGTTCAGATGCAGTTTATTCCCAAGCACCAGGCTAACTGAGTAATGAGTTTGGAGTCAAGTTTTTTGTCGCCTGTTTGAGCTGCAGATAGAAGATAGCTGCAGCAGTGCAGCACTAAAACTATACTAAACACTGTGCGCTCTGTCTGAACAATGGCAGTTGCAACAAAAAAACAAAGTAAAATTTATGTTTTGGATTCATTTGTTATGGACATAACAGGGTGTAAGCTTCCTTTCAATACACAAGCTTTGGGTCACTTTCTGCACCTTCACCGAGAAGTCCAGCACACCATTCGAATAGCTGCAACATTAACGATTGAGAAGACCTTTTTGTTTTGGGAAAAGACTGGCATTCCAGTAAACCAAAAAAGAAATGCTATAAAGAAGCTGGAGTTTTTCTTTCACAGCTGGCAAAATTTGAAGAAGCATGAAAAGAGGTAATCTATCACCCAGAAAGCACATGAAGAAAAATTTGAGAAATCTTTGGATGATCTTTTTGATGTTGCTCAAGCGAATGCCCTAAACATGATGAAAATTGAGGAATATAAACAGTGTCTCATGGCTCAACCTGAAAAGGGGCGTCAAGGATGTATGGGTGGCGTAGATGCTAATTTAGTAAAAAAGCCGAAGAAAAAACAAGTTGAGTGGTTAAAACATGAAGAGCGACAACAAAAAGCAGATAAAGAAGCAGAAGCATCATATATACAAATGATTCTAAAAGACAATTGTAGTTAAGCTACTGAAGATTTGACTTCAGATGATGAAGATATGGCTGGATCTTCAGGTGTTTCTTCATTACCCCCAACGCGTAGACGAAAGCAAATTCTTACCCCTGCATTATCATCATGCCTAGATCGTGCAAATGTTTCTGACAGAGCTGCTATGTTTATTGTCAGTGAAACTGCAAAAAACCTTGAACACAACATTCAGGATTTGAGTGTGGCTAGCATAAAACGCAGCAGACATAGCCACAGGGAGCGATTCGCAGATGAAGTTTTGAAGAACTTTTCTCCCAATGCACCTTTGACAGTTCAATGGGATGGAAAACTTTTTCCTGATTTGACTGGAAAAAAAAGTGTAGATCGTCTTCCAATACTTGTGTCGTTTGGAGAAGATACACAGCTTTTGTCAGTACCAAAGATTCTTGCTGGAACTGGTGAGGCTCAAGCAAATGCTGTCTATCAAGCACTAAAAGATTGGAGTGTACAAGATAGTTTTTAGACATTATGTTTTGACACCACAAGTGCAAACACTGCTCGAGTTAATGGAGCTTGTGTCATGATTGAACAGCTGCTCAGTCGTGACCTACTTAGCATTCCGTGACATTCGTGACATATTTAGCATTCCGATACCACATACCTAAACTGATTGCTGCCGCAGCTTTTAAGAAAGTACTGCCATCATCATCATCCCAAATATACAGCTTTTCAAACGCTTCAAAGATAACTGGGAATTTATAGATCAGGCCAAGTATGAAGATGCTTCCACTGATGAGATAGCAGCAAGTGGTGTAGAGGATATCCAGGAAGAAATGATAAAGCTTATTGATTGAGTGTTGACTACAGAGACACAGCCAAGAGATGACTACAGAAAGCTAATGGAGTTGACATTGCTGTTCCTTGGAAGATCACCATCTTGTGGAACCAGATTTCGAGTCCCTGGAGCTAACCATCATGCACGATGGATGGCTAAGGTCATCTACACATTCAAACTGGGCATGTTCCGTAGCCAATTTCGTTTAACTTCCCATGAACAGAAAGGACTTCGAAATTTGTGCGTATTTTTTTCGAGAATTTATCTCAAAGCATAAATCACTGCTCCACGTACTGTGAAAGCTCCAAACAGTGATTTGTTTCTTCTGAAGTGTTTGAAAAAGTACGCCGACATCAATGATGCAATTTCTGAAGTGACAACTGAAAAGATGGCTCGCCATTCATGGTACCTCTCAGAGGAGTTGGTAGGTCTTTCGCTTTTTGACGATGATGTCATGCCAAGCATTAAGAAGAAGATGGCACAAGCAATTTTGCAACCTATGGAAAAAGAGACTCCTAAGAAGAAAGCTTCTGTACCATTGGACACAATTACCCGCAAAACCTTGGCAGATTTTGCTAGTTCCAACACATGATTGTTGTTCCAAAAGCTAAACCTTCAATATTCATTCCTTCACCTTCCAGGGGCTCAGTGGAACGAAAACAAAGACTTCAAAATTTCGAAAGATTTCTGCAGATCATTAGCTGTTACAAATGACCATGCAGAACGAAATGTGGCATTAGTACAAAATTTTTCTGGGCGTTTGACAAAAGAAGAAGAGCAACTGCAGTATCTTTTGCAAGTCGTGTCTCAGCACCGCAAAGATTTTTCCAAACCACTAAAGAACGCACTACTGTAACAGTAATTGGAAAACAATGCGTAGCTCATGGTTATCATAAAATCATTGATTTAAACAGACACCTGATGGTGGAGAAACCAGAGTGACAATGGTTGTGTGAACTCAAGTTGATGAATTTCAAGATAGAATGCTAGTGCCGCTACAACAAACAATTGCAAAACAGTAACATATCGACGTTTTATCAAATCTTTAGCATGTAATTAAAATTTTTTGGTATTCAAAAATGTTAACATGCGTTTTTCTAATTGCATTAACTTATTGTGCTCATCATGCTGATGAAATAAAACCGAACAACCTTATGTTTGCCTGAAAGACTTTCAAATTACAGCCATTTTTACTTTACGGTTTAGCGTCAAAAAAATCGAAAAATTAGGGGGGCTTGGGGAACCCCCAAACATTATTATTTTTCAAAAATATTTTACACACGTTGTTTTTTTCGTAAATGGAGAGATTTGGGAGGGTAACCTGCTAACATTTCCATAAAAAAAAATTTACCCAATTTTTGAAGCACCCTATCAAGACGCAAAATTTTAGGACCATTTAAAGAAATCTTATTTACCGAGCAAATACATGCTGGAATGGACATAAAGTTTTATAGGCGCACTAAACGACTTTTTCCCACAGTCAATTCAAAGTATGGTCAGTTTTGACGTAATGTTCTTACTTACAAATGTTCCACTAAATGAAACCATTCACTTAAACACTGACTCAATCTACGAGTGCACTAAGATAACACGAGTGAACCGCCTTTCAAAAGAGACTTATTTATTAAATTAATGCATCTCGTCACACAGTGGCGTAAGAGGTGGGAGGGCCGGGGGGGGGGGGGGGCTGGCGCCCCGTTCGTTTTTAAAATGTCGATTGCGAGTCAAAATTTTGGGCATCTTGATATTTTTCGGGCAATTCTGCTCAACATTTATTTTTTATGCAATCAATGTTGGGCTGGTGGCTATTTCATTTTTGTTGGTCAATGGGCTAGTCTAGTTAATAGCCTAAATTTTAGGCAGTTTTTCTGCATCTGTAAGTGTCGTGTCGTATTACACCTTCATAGGGCAGTAAATTTGGGGCCAATTTCTTATTTTTCGGGCAGTTTTGCTCAGTAATTACATTTTATATAGTCAGTTCTGGCTATTTCACTTTTGTGGTCAAAAAGTTTTTTACTTTCCAGGCTATTTTTGCTGCACCGATAAGTGGCGTGTCATGGATAATTTTGAGTGGTAAATTTCGGGCAATTTATTTTTTGAGCAATTTTGTTCAGCATTTATTCATCATATTTTTTGTAACTATTAGGCTATCTAGTGATGGATAATTTACTTTAGTGATCAAATAATTTACAAGCCTATTTATGATTAGGCATAAGTTAAGTGTCATTAGTGAATGTGCAGTGAAATTTTGGGCAATTTCATATTTTTGAGAGATTTTCCCCATAATTGCGTCATATTTTTATCGTCTGTAGCTCTTTTGCTTTTCAGTTTTGTAGCCAACTGCCAAATAGACCTGCAATTTAGTCCATCTTGTCAATTGTCATACACACATTTTTGAGGATTGCAAGCTAAATTTTTGCGCAATTTATCTCAGGATTTAATTATATATTTTATAGCCGGTACTGCCTTCTTTTCAGTTTTCAGCTTTGTGGTCAAATACTTTTGTAGTGTAATGTGCCGTAAGTGTCATCAAAGAAATAACATCAGTTAACTGGTTAACTATTGATCCATGATTCAAATTAGCTACCCGGACTTAATAAACTTTAATGAGCCAACATTAATGGCGTAGAAATCTTTTGGGCAATTTTGTATATCTCTAGTAATTTTACACAACGTACCGCAAGTCTTATTGATATAACAACTTATTTAGTAAATGCGGAATTGACAGATTGATCATAGTTCCTTACAGGTGTAATCGAATGGCTTTTCAGTTAATGTTCTGTGAAGTTTCTTTTCATTGGCTACCAATTTAGCTATTTTTGTTGTTCGTGCGGACTTGCACTTTCCTGAAAATTTATTCTGACAGAACCACGTACATTATTTTTCTAAGTCAGCTTAGGATAGTGTGAGCAACATTTATTTTTCGAATAAACAGCAATCACTGACTTAATGACTTATGAAGTGGTTGCCAACTGTATAACACTTCAGTTCCGGTAGGTAAGGTAATTACAGTAACTTTGGTAGTGTTTTACCGGTAAATCTTTGTTTAGGCTGATTTTTTTTCTTTGAAAGACTCATTACACACTGCTTGTTAAAATGTTAGCTGTATTTATTTGTGTCACAAAACCAATTATTTTTTGTCAGCTCTGAGCTTGTTATAGTGCGAGAATATTTGATTTTTATGTAAATAATCACTGACCAAGTTACTTGCATGATTGACCAAAATAATGACAGTATTAACAGCCATTAAGCTGCAAATATTGCTGCACAGTTGTTGTTGTTGTTGTTTTTTTGTCTATTGTGCTTTTCTTCAAGTGTATTTTTTGCTTTTTTTGAATGGTGCTCGAAAAGTTGTCCAAATTTCACATAATGGTTAAATACATTTTGACCCTTGTTTAAAACAATAATGCCTTTTTAAGCATTTAGTTTGACTACCGAAGCTACAGCAGAGTGCTTTAAATTAAGTCAAGCGCTGGACATGGCAAAAAGCTAACTTAGTCCAAGTGTATTTAAGTACAAGGAAGCTGTTTAATGGAGAACAGAAAAATCAGTATAAACTTATGTTGCTATATCACTCGTTTAGTTTTTTTTGTAAGATATCTGATTGTACAAGCTTGATGTCCTTCGTGGTCGACTTCTGGGAAGTCAGAACAACTTCCACTGGCAGTTAGGTGGCTAGATCAACCACCAGCCCTGCAGCCGCAAACCGCTCGAGTCATTGATACACAGAGCTGGACAGCGCTGTTTCGAGCTTTTAGCTCTCATCAGCAACCCTCAGCATATCTAACCAAAGGTATTCCCCAGCTGGACAAACCTCTCGGCCAAACTGGACAAACCTTAAGGGCTTGCACAGTGGCAGAGACTTTCATTTCCTAGAAAGCCTCTGCCACTGTGCAAGCCCTTAAGGTTTGTCCAGTTTGGCCGAGAGGTTTGTCCAGCTGGGGAATACCTTTGGTTAGATATGCTGAGGGTTGCTGATGAGAGCTAAAAGCTCGAAACAGCGCAGACCAGCTGCGTGCATATCTGATTGTTGTCAAGGTGTAAATATTTTATGGAAAGTTTTATCTCATTCAAAAAAACACAAGTGATGTTACCAGTATAAAATTTAGCTTGTTGGGACAATACTAGTACCATTGTCATGTATTTTACACTAGACAAGTGATGAGTTCAGATGTTTTTGAAAATCGTAGAATTCAGATGCTTTATAATGATTTAGCGCCTAAAAATATAGCTTGTTGAAGCTACCAGTTTGCCTGAATAATGTTGCTTTAACTACTTGTTTCACAGGTTTTTTATTAGGTACTTTGAGTAGTGACTCAACTTTCAAACTGGTTCAGGAAAACAATTTTGCTTTGGGCACTTGCAGTATTAGTAAACTTATGTTTTGGAACTGCCGTCAGTAAAAATTTGTTTACTTATAATCAGCTGAAGTGAAGCGATTAAACTAAAAGCTGATAAAGTTCCTTCTGCAAAAAATGCCATTGTTGAAATATTTAAGTAAATAATTAGACTGTAAACGTTAGCGAATCTGGATTGCCACGTTAATTTTCAGGATAGTGCATTTTCTAGATCTATTGAGTTAAGCACTGATTTGACTTTGTTTGTGACAGTAGTTCGGTTAAATTATACATCAACACTTGTTACCAAATTGCCAAATGACGAGCTTTCCTCAACACATTTTAGTTACTCTGCTAACCGCATAGCAAATAAGTTTGATTCAAGTTTTTTGATGTGATAATTTTTTTTTAAGCAAAGAAATACAAGTGACCAACTTATTTTTTGGGCAAAAGTTTGGTGCCCCCTTAACTCATTTTGAGCTCCAATGCCCATGTCATCACATATGGACTGTTTTTGTATAAGGATAAACTGTATCGACAAGTGGTCAGGATAGGGTAACAACGAAATTGCCTCGAGGCCCGACCCTAGCAACATTTTTCATGACAAATTTAGAAACAAACTTACCACAACAGCAATTGGACTCACAAACCAAATTATTTTAAAGGTACGTTGACAATGTTTTTGCTGTATTTGAAAACCAAAAATTGGGTGAAAGTTGTTTGGAAGTTGCTGAATTTACTCCATCCCAACATTCGATTTACAATGAAGAGTACAGCAACAATGCCATTTTTAGAAGTGTAAATCGAAATTAACGATAACGGATTTAATTCGTTGGTCTGGCGGAAACCAACCAATACTTGACTTTTGCTTAAGTCCTACTCCGTTTGCCGTAGAAATTGGAAAGAAGAGCTTCTAACGTGCTTTTTGCACGGGGTAAAAGCGTTGTGCTCATCTGAACGATATTTTAACCTTGAAGTATGCAAGTTACGAACTATTTTTGCGAACAATGGCTAGTACAGAATACTCTTGAATCAAATTTTGAGTCGTTTTCTCGGTCAATCAAAACATGCAGAAACAACCGAACCGAATAAGCCGCAAAATACCAAACTGATACTCAAAGTTCCCTACCTCGGACAAACTTCAAAGCTATGCTTCAGAAACGTTAGGGAACTAATGCAAGACAAACTACAAATAGAAATCATTCCAATTTTTACCAGCCACAAAGTTGTCGTGTAGCAATCTAAATGTTTACAAGATGTGAACGTAATTTATACAGCTATCTCCTCGCTACATTTGTGCACTAGAGTAAAATAACATTAAAGTTAATCAAAATTCAACAAAAGTGCTATTAGAAAACGACTGCGATTAATGTAGTAAAAATTTTAAATTAGATTCCTCATTCTCCATACTTCGTAATTGCAATTCGGCCTACGAAGTCAAAATTTAAGAAGGTTTATTACTTCTTTTTTCGTTTTGTTCTCCGGCTATCTACTTTTAAACCGCTACACGCACTTTATTCAAACTTTGAGCGATTGAAGATATCAAAGGCTAGTGCGGTAAGGAAATAAGGGGTGCCAGGTTGGGGGAGTTCTTCTCAATTCGGCTCTCCAAAATTTTGAACCTTTAAACCTATAAGCTAGATAGGTCAAAATTTCAGAATAGGTCGTAGATGTTAAAAATAAACTAAACCTCACAAAAATTGGGACGCCAAGATGGGGGTTTCTACCTTAACGGGACCTCTAAACTTCAAACTTTTTAACGTTTTAAGCGGAACACTTGAAACTTTTAAGGAAACTAAATGAAAAAGAAAGATAAAATTTAACCAATTTTTGGGTAACAAAAATTGAAGGACCCCTCAAACGAAGCCGCCAAAAATTAAAACTTTTTAACCATACACGTTAGACGCATGAAATTCTCAGGGTTGACAATTATGAACATAAAATAAAATTTGACAAAATTTTGGGGTCTCCCCATAACGAGGCCGCCAAAATTGTTACTTTTTAACGACTAACTTTAGACAGATGACATTTTCAGAGTAGTCAAATATGCAGAAAAAATAAAATCTGACAAAACTTGGGGATACCACAATGAGGGAATTTCCGACTTATTTTGTGGGCGTTTTTTTTTTCCAACTTAGACTGTATTTTGTCGTACATAATAAGTCGGAAATTTCCTAAATATAAGTCGGAAATTTCCGACTTATTTTGTGGGCGTGTTTTGTTCCAACTTAAAGTGCATTTTGCCATATCTAATGTGTCGGAAATTTCTTATGTATATACAGTGGAATTCGGTTAATAAATCCACGGTTAATAAACCCAGCCGCTTATTAATTTGCAAATTTGCTTGGAACGGAATCGTCTGGTGCATTTTAGAAAACGCCGTTTATTAAAGCCGCCGCGTATTAAATTCAAAACCGGCTGTCCTGAGGTGGATTTATTAACCGAATTCCACTGTATCAGACAAATTTTGTTCTAGATTAGCTCAAAAACGAGGTGTAACGAATAATAACAATATAAATATTTTTACAAACGGCGCCCCATAACAAACTCGTAAAAAGTGCTAAGATTTGACGTAGTATTGTAAAGTGTAAACTGTTACGCGAGCTTTTTGAATGACGTTCCTGGATTAGAGATTTAAATTTTGAAGTCAAATGACCACAAAGCGATTTTAGTTGGTGAAACAGAAATTGAAAGGGCCGCATTTAAATTATTGATCTGACTATAACTGACCACATTTTTTACAAATTCATTCGAAGCAATCAGATCACTATTTTAAAGCTCAATAAAGTTCAGTAAAAGTTACAAAATGCCTCAAAGTCCCCAGATATCGCTTGCGATGTCACGTTCTAGTTCACCATGGTTTTGTCTTTTTTGTGCCTTCTCATTGTTGTGACTAGAATAATTTCACTGCTTTGAAGGTTTCAATACAAATGTCGTATTCCTGATTTCGTTTCTTAAACGTGAAACTAATATTTGTGAGTGATTATTTTATTGTTTATGAGTGTAGCATAAGTTTTTAAAATATAAATATCGCTGATAGATCCTGATGAGGGCGGAATGTAAGACGCCGAAAACGTTCTTTGTTATTAATTAATAAATAAGCAAATAAATGCTTAATCCTGGGATAGTTCCAGACTCCTATTTCAACTAGATAAAAATACCTGATGTTAATTGTAAAATTATTTGTTTAAGTTGCGTACTTTTGTGGCAAAATGAACGTGTCTAATTGTTATTTAGTAAAAAGTTTCAATTGCTCCATATGTGGAATACCCTAAATTGTTTGAAGTATGGTAAGAAATAAAATTAATGCGGCCCTTACCTACACCACACACATAAATGTAACAGTGGAATTCCCTTATCTCCAATTGCAGGAGGTCATGGGGTCTAAAGGTGGAATACCTTAGCCGTTGGGTAGTTTTTTTGAAGCGTAAATTTTTGCCAAACTAATGTCCGATTTCAGCACAATTGGAAAATATGAAAATTCTTTGGTGTATATTTATTTTGAAATATTAGATTTATTCAAAAATTGCTTTTAGCAACTACTAATCAGCAACTTTTTGGAAGAAAATCTCCATTAGCTTGAAGAAGTAAAAATTTGAATACAAATCAAAAATATACTCCGCACTATAGCGTATTTATTGAACCCGAACAATTTGACGGACATTTTTCCAAATTATATTTACTACAGTCAAATAATTTGCAGGAAAGTTAACTCTCGCAAAGAATTTCAAATTTTTGGAATAACTAGAGTTTTTAGTGATGTTTTTATTGTACTGTTTTTATAATTTTGCTGTTGAACTTGACGAGAGCTCCCTTTGAAGAGGGTTGGACCCCTTCAAACGCAGTATGTCGACAAACTATCGCGGATATGTTTGTATGGTTTCCTTTTGTTAACTCAAGTCACACATTAAAGTTCAGCGTTTCTTAACTTACCAGTACTTGTGTTGCTTTGAACAGTTGCTTGTCGTTGCTGACATAGCAAATTCAATTCCTCTGAAACATAACCATAGCCAGTACATTTAATCAAACTGCACAAATTAATAAAAGCAAGAAAAACAATAAATAAAGTCAGTAACTTAAGCAAAAATTTTAATGAGTATGTGGGGAAGGAAGAGCCTGGGGTAACAATAAATCGCTGGAGGCCAATAAAGGTAAACTTCCAGCCATCAAAAGCAAAGAGAATTTATACTTTTTAAACACTTTTACAATTATTCAACAAAAGCGACTCAATTTTCAGATTATTTATTCTCAAATTTATGTTAAAAGACGTGTGTTTTAGCAGGGCAAATACGCAAAATAAGAATACATAAACTTATTATGGGCCTAACATAAGCTATTGAATAGCCGTTCGTTTCTGTACTCCTTCCTGTACGCATAACTGTCACATAAAATAATTTTGAATGCCTGAGCTATAATTATTTGCTGTGCTTTAATGTATGCGTAACTGCTTTACTAGTTTTGCCGCCTTTCTGATTTGAAATGTTCGAGATAATTCCTTTCCAGTATATTCTGCAATTTTCGATTAATCACCATAATATTTGGGTTACAGTGGAACCCTGCTAACCTGACCACCCATGTGACCGCATTAAAGCGGTCGGATTAGCGGGGTGGTCAGGTTAGTGAATTTTGTTTTTGAGCATCATATTTGCAACAACTGGACTTACACCCTCAAATGCAGGCATTGATTTGCCTAAGTAGCCTACGAGTTCTCTTTGAGATTTTCCCTCACTTTCCTTTTGCTTTATAACCAAAACTTTTTCTTTGATTGAAAGTTCACACGATTTCTTTTTACTAAGCGCCATATCTTTTTAAAAACAACTGCAGATTGAAAAGATACTAATCTCGCCAGAATGGATTTTACAGAATGAGTTTTAAACTTTGAAGTTAAGCGGTTTTAATCAGTTCGCACGCCATTTCGTACATCGCTCTTCATTTGTTGCGTAGTTTCTTTGTTTGTTAGTGTCTGCATGCACTTCCCAACGTCACACTGTTTATTTGTTTCACAGTTTCTTAGTTTGTGTGTGCACGCACTGGGGTTCAGATGCACTTCCCTACGTCACACTGTTCATTTGTTACGCAATTTCTTTGTTTGTGTGTGCACACAGTGATCTTATCTTCTTATTTTCGTCACAAAAGTAAATTATTGCGCACATGCGGTCGCTTTAGCGGAGTTAAATTTGCATTGTGGGACCAAGAATATGGTGGTCGCGGTCTGGATTGCGGGGTGGTCGCGTTAGTGAAACAAATTACTATGCATCAACATAGCAAATTATTTGGGACGGCAATGAAGTGGTCCTGTTAACGGGGTGGTCATGTTAGTGAGGTGGTTGCCAACCGGGGTTCCACTGTATTTCCGACTTTTTAATCGCTATTTTTAGACTTAAAGTTTGTGATGTCATAATTATGTTGCAATTTGTTATCGTAAGCTCATATACTTTTTCTATTGTGACGTATCAAGAATTGTTCTGGGATATTCGATAGCTTTTGCCGAAGTATAAATAGGCGGGTTATTTTATATTCTAATATTTTAAAATTTTAAGAGTGGGATAATTTAGATATCAGTTTCGTAGGCAGTTAAGCCGAGTTTGTGTATCTGTGATTGGCTCGTATAGCCGTTTAGCGAGAAGTTTCTGTGGAGCAATTTTGCTCGGTGAGAGTTGGTTTATGCTTCAATCTTAAATACAAGTTCGTAATTTAAGATTGGTGTGCTGCTTTCTGCAATTCAAGAAGCTAAAGGAACTATCAACTGCCATTTTCGATTCGTCAATTAACATCTCAGTCGTTTTCTGGTTTAAGTCGACGTGGACAATTCTAGAGACTAAACGTTGTAATCCAGCCAAGTATCAGCGATCGCGACAATAACCAAGAAATAAAATATTTTGTAGCTTTATTAGTGACATGTCATCGGCAACAAGCAAACATCAAATGCTACATTAGTATTTTATTTTGTTGATGGACAAAAACAACTTAACATATCCACACGCACTCGCAAAAGTGCAATAAATAAAAAACAATATTGGTGTGGGTACTACAGAGTGTTTCACAATTCTTTCAGGTTTTAAAATTTTTATTAACCAAAATTAAATCAAATTAATGAAGATTCAAAGCGGCTCAGTCAGAAACATTATGTTATTTTGGCATATGCTTCTACAGGCCAACAACATATCCAAGTTGTTTGTAAATCACGTTTTTAACGTTAATTAATGCGAACAGCAAAATTCGCAATTACGCGACTTGAGGTTGCCGGTGTAACATTGTGAATGAACGCTTCAATAGCTCGTTTCAGTTGTTTGAGAGAGCGTGGCTCTTTTTAAACACTTCTGGCTTTGGCAGCACACTATCAATAGACCATTCAATCACTGCCTTTAAGCACTAAATTTTGTTTTCAAACTACGTATGTGCACAAATGAGCCATACCGTGGCCACCGAAACAACAAGGCCTCACGCATGGTTTGTGACGTCACTACAAGTAGTCCGATTGATTGTCCTACTTTTCTGCGCTGTTGTTTTGTTTGCTAACAAAAGTGCGAAATCGCGAGGACTTGCATTAGTTTGTAAAGCACAGTTACAAGCGTTTCACTGAAAGAGTGACAGTTCAGCAATAAGTACTTTTGCCCAGTTGCACTATTCAGTTAAGAAATATGTTGTTAACGTTTACAGTATTTTGCAGTATAATTTAGTACTCAGTGTTTTAAGAAATTACCCAAATATTACCACTTACTAACTTGATTAGTACCAGTGTATAAATTATTCACAGTGTATTTTAGTATGAGTTCTTAGTAAAAACAACCACTAAAACTATAAAAAGACAATGTACCAGGTCAAAGGACAATGCAGCGAACAATATTTTTAAAAGTAATTTCAAGCACACTGAAATAATTACGGTTACAGAACCGCAAAAATTATGAAGCCATGATTGTGTAAAAGTTTCCAATTAGATCATGCTCAGTTATATTGTGTTGTGTTAAGTTGCAAATGATAAGTAAGCCTATCATCTTTACCTTGCATCAGCATGCATGCAAGCTATTAAATGTATGAGTTAGGACAAGAATAGTTAGCAAATGTTGTTGAACTGAGTTCTTTGCTAGTTTAATACTGGTTTTGTTTTAAATTTACTACTGTGATTGTCGCAGGACAAAATTTTAATTTATGCAATTAAAATCTGTTAACCTACTTTTACTTTGAATATTTTGGTACCTTCCGAAGTGAAGCCTTATAGATGTAGTGTGCCCAACTGCAAAAGAAATTATGATACAGGTCCCAAAGTAGCCGTTTTCAGATTCCCTGAAGAAACCGATTTAAAGAAAAAATGGATACATGCTATTAAAAGAAAAGATTTTATTCCATCCAAAAATAGCAAAGTAAGTTTAAAAAGTGTTCAAGACTACTATTGGCTGTTTCATTACTTGCTGAAGTACGGTAGATAATTTTTCGATGCCACTTAAAGTTGGTGCAACATATTATACGGAAAATATTATTTTGGAAGTTAATTGTGTACATATACTACGAAGAAATATCAAGCTTTAATTAGATTTTTGTCGCGTATGATAATTAAATATTTTGCTCATAACCTGAAAACTTGTGTGATGATGTGTTACAGAGGGTTGTTCTATAAATTAAATGGCCTAGTTTAGGTTTATTTCGATCACACGCCCTGCGATTTTTGCAGCAAGTATATTAATATTCTACTTGTATTTCTAAATGTGCGAACTTCATTTTCATCCGCACGAAATTCTGCGTACAACTTCAACATTTATAAAAAAAATGAAAAAACAGTAAAGTAAACATCTTCATCTAACTTTCTTCCCATTCCAATTGCTATTACGGAAGAAGACATTAGTTCTGCCAGCGACACCATTCCCATGATTGCCTATATTGGCGGTTTTTGTTGTGATTCCATGAACAAAAAATTAAAGTGCGAGGAGTGTAAACTTCGCATAGTCTCCAGCGATGTGGATGATACCAGCTTCGACTATTCTTTGATCAAAGGCATAAGTAGTGGAAATCTTTTACATCCTAATGCTGACATTTTGCACATAGGACTCATAAGCTATATTGTAATACAAAAGATTGCATGCTTTTGACGAATTTCTCAGGTCAAACTCACAACGTGCTCTTTCAGTCGATTCAATTTTAGCTACACTGGAGGATGAACTACGGTTGCTCGAT
Organism: Trididemnum nubilum; assembly: GCA_963965965.1. Classification (NCBI taxonomy): domain Eukaryota; kingdom Metazoa; phylum Chordata; class Ascidiacea; order Aplousobranchia; family Didemnidae; genus Trididemnum; species Trididemnum nubilum. Next base: position 16,533,832 of record OZ014479.1, read on the forward strand.
TTTTTGACTCCCTGTTCGTCCAATCATGAGTCTATTCAATCGGTTAAAATGGCAATCTACTCTTGTGTTAACTTATTACTAAGCAATTATTGCTTTATGAAAAACGATGTATTTGGGGCTGCAAAGTTTTCAAAAAGAAGAAAATTGGCTACTCTTCAATAACTTATGTGTATTGTATAATACCTTGCAATCGCTCAGTGTTCATCAATGCGTAGTATTAAAACGTGTTTTTTTTTCTCTCATTTGATTTTATTTGAAATAGCGGACATCAACTTCTGTCAATAAGTTAAACGTAGTGGGAGTTATAAAATTAAAATGCGCATTGAAAATCTAGTAGTTATATTGGAAATGGCATAGCTACAGTAATGGACAAAATAATATCTATATATTTGTTTTAATGTCGTGATCCATTGAGACCATTTTCAACATTGAAATATTAACTCTGCAATGAATGTTAGTCGCTTTTAAATACTTGGTTTATGTATGATCAAGATTTTTGCTGTTAAATACTTGGTTTACAGTATTTCTTGAATGTTTTCGCAAATCACAATATTATATTATTTTTACTGTAACTGTTATGTGGTATAAAAGCAGTGTTATTTGGTTACGCAGAGATTCATTAAATTGTGATATTCGAACTTCTATCTGTAGTACAAGTTGCAGTGTAATTAACTTTTACATTGCACAAATCTTCAAGTTATTTTACTGCGCTAAGATCAAAAACAAAAAGAATATTTGTTTATTCTAATATTTCAATATTGCAAGAATGCGGTGTAGGCTATCGATAATTTTTTACCAGGTATTGTGTTCATAATATTCTAAATCACTTCACTTTAAGTGTTAACTAATGTAGTTTTTAACAGCAATCACCTACCGCTAGCAAGCAAAAAAGTTTTCGCCAGACGGACTACTCGTGATGACGTCATCGCCTTTTTCAAAACCATGCGTGAGGCCTTGTTGTTTCGGTGGCCACGGCCATACTCGCGAGTGCTGTATGAAGAGTTAAGTCACCCTGTTTGAACCACAAAAACTCGTTTGGTTTGGTGTGAGAGTTGCTTGAGGTCCTTATTAATTCAATTCCATACTTCTCTGTAGCATTTTCCACTTACAGTGAAAGCTTTTCCTCAGCTGTCTTTAAACCTCATTAACTTTTTTTCTCCGTTTGAAATTTCTCGGAAAGTTTGCGAAAAAAAATTTTTTGTAGAACATTTGAAAAATTTCGGGCCCTGGTCCTTGCGCATTAGCCTCAAGCATACCTGTTCTTGGCCTCGTGAGGGTCTGTCTTCGAAAAGTCGGTCCTTGGCCTTAGATTTTTTTTGTCTTTGACCTTGCATCGAATCATATGTCCTCGACTCCACCTCTGTCAGAGACTGCTTTTTCAGGCATTAACTTTTGGTCGATATTTGGCGTAATTTTTGCAAGGGAGCTTTAACAAAGCGCACATTAAATTTTCGAGCACAAAAGTAACAACGATTTGTTGTGTGGCATTTTTGATTTAAACCACCATTCAACGATCTTGATTTTTTGTTCTTTGGAATAGACCATGGCTATTTTAGGACAATGCTATGGTCATAAAATCAAATCTCAGAGGTGGGCACAAATAATATTGAATCAAAAGCGCAGCGCAACAAAGCGCAACGATCTTTTCAACAAGTAAAAGCGCAACGCAAAATGAGCAATTTAATTTTTTTAATTTCTGAAGCGCAGCGCAACTTCAGCAATAAACTTTTTGATTCAGTTGAAGCGCAGCGCAATTCCGCAATTGCGGAACGGCATTTTCGTACCAAGTTAAAGCGCAACCTAACTTCCGCAATCGAAATTTCACAACACAATGCAAATACCGCATTTTTTGCCATTTGAGACAAAAAAAGAGCTTCGTTCCATTTCGATCGACATATTGCGATCGAAATGGAACGAAATTAAGTTCAATGAATAGAATTGCGCTATTAACCGGAAAAAAATTTGAAAGCGCAGCGCAATTAAAGCTCAACAAATTTTAAAGACTTTAGTCCGCAACGCAACTTCCGCAATTGCGGAGGTTGCGCTTTGCGCTTCTAATTGCGCTTTGCGCTTCTAATTGCGCTTTGCCCACCTCTGTCAAATCTACAAAGTATTTACTCCAAAATCTGAAACAAGCGAGAAGGAAAGATAAAATCAAAACCAGTGCCGTCACTACAGGGGGAGCCGTTTCTCGCGTAACGACTGCTTGAGCCTTTCCATTTTAGTTTACTCAAAATACCGTACTCTTTTTGGGGCATCACGTAACAGCAAGACAACAAACAATGATAAAAAAAAGGAATAATTATGATCAAACATAATTCTCCTTTGACGTTTTCTCGATTTTTTGCAAAATTGCTGGCAACCAGATGCTGCACATAAATCTGACGCAATAATCCGTTTTATTAACACGCCTTTACGGATGTGTCGCGGAAGAGAGATGTAAGCCTGCAGAATTGTTACCTGTACTTAATTAGTGATATTGTGCAAAGCAATCCGTGACATTTTTTTCAAAGACCAGCTGTTTTGATTTTTAGAGCACAATTAAATTTTAAGGTCGCAGTCAGTGGCGCAATCAGGGTGAAAGAGCTTCAGCCCCCTAAGCCAAGTCACTTAGAAAATTTAACCTTAAAGTACTAGGGTTTAGCGTATTTTGAACCTGACCTGAAGTAAGGGGGGCTGAAGGGGTTAAGAAATTTAATTTTTTGAAATGACCTAATGAATTTTAGCAAGTTAGTTATTCATATGCCTTTAAAAAGCGCGAAATGTAATTAAAATGAGCGTTAAAATTGCAATTTTTTGCTGTACAGTCACAAAAATCGCCCAGCTGCTGAGGGCTTAGGCCCCTGTCCAAAGTCACTACATATTTAGTGACTATGCTCGTCGGTGACATGCTTGAGTTGCATCAATTTGTATAACACGGGGCCTAAATCAGACAATTTTTTTGCAAAAAAAACAACTTTTGGTTCACCACTCATAGCAAAATCCTGCTTCTGTTTCTAGTAGCAGTAATTATTGTAGATAGACTTTGCAGGCGATTATGGGCCGCAAATGAAACGAACTGAAAGACACTGTTGGCCTCATAGGTCTTTTTTTAAACATGAAAACAGAGTTTTTGAAAGTGCGCATATTTGTATAGCTGTACAAAACCTGAAAATCAGTTTTTATATACAAAAGTTCAGTTTATTTTAGTGCCCCTCCACTTTCGGCTGGTGCCCCCTCACTTCGTTTGCTCTGGCGATGGCACTGACCAAAACATTAGAGTCTTTTTAACAGTGTTGGGACTATTGCCACTTTCACAAGTCCGAGTGCGAGTCCTTAAGCTACGAGTCCAAGTTCGAGTCTGAGTCCACCAAAACTCAAAATCACGAGTCCGAGTCTGAGTCCACCAAAACTGAAGATCACGAGTCCTAGTTCGAAAATTTAATCGGAAAGTGAAATTAAAAATTTGGCCAAAGTTATTTCAATATGGACAAACGCTTTCAAAAATTCCGCTAGAAGACGTTTGTGCAAAATTTCTGCAAGCGTTGCACAGTCTTCTAACTAGGCTTTTTACGCACAGAAAAAAAGCTGCATTAACGCTTTTGCAAGAGCTCTTGCAAATAAAATTTAGTCGTCCACATCGGCCTTAATTTATACCCGAGTTTGCAAAACTCCTCATGGCTGAGAAAGTTGAAATTCAGGGTTTTCCTTCTTTTATACGTGTACATTTTATTCAGCCAGTTCAGTTTTGACAAAGTTTTTTTAGTAAAAGTATGCTAGTGACGTCACATGAAACTCTATTATATTGTAGTTTGAATTTGCATGCAAAGAATATTGTAGGTTGTTGGAAAGACCGACGCTCGTGTCGAGTGTTTTTTTGTTTTTACTCGGCCATTTTCAAACTAGCGAGTGCGAAATTTCAGACTTCTGCTTATAACTTGAGAACGGTTTCGTCTAGCTACATGAAGTTTTGACAGCAGTTTTAGACTATTGATTTGCATGTTCGTGTCAAATTTTGAGGCAATTGGTTACGTGACTTTGGTTTTAGGACCCAAAACCGCCCCGCAAGTTTAACGTAAAAAGCGGTCTCATTCAAAAACGGCTTAAGTACGACAAAAAATATTTCACACGGTTATATGTCTTAAGCTACCTATCTTTTCATTGCAACTAACTCACTTTTGGCCGCGATGAGGTTTTTTCTTTTTTTTTTCTTTTTTTTATTCTTCCTAAATCTTGTACGCTCTTCTCCTAAACCACAAAACCTCGAAATCTAATTTTTTTGTAAAGTTGTTGAGTTGCAAACGCAATTTTGTCTCCCGAAATATTTTGGGGCCACTCCCCTGGGGACATAGGCATAGCCAGGGGGGCCAGGGCGCCCGGCCCCCCTCCCCTCAATTGAAATGCTACCAATGATAAAAATGTCACAAAAAAGACTATTGTTTCTTCACTTTCATTTTTTTTTAGCATTTTCGCGTACAGCAATGCATGCGTACAACAGTAATTAACAATAATATTGATCCAGGGGCCCGGGCTCCTTTATGTTAATTTTTGCCAACCAATTTGAATGGGCCCCAGCACTAATATTTAAATGGATCCCCAATTTAAATGGGACCTCAATAACAATATTGATCGAGGGGGCTCGAGCCCCCTCAATTTAAGTTTTTCCAAGCAATTTAAATGTGCCCCCAACAATAATATTTAAATGGCCTCCAATTCAAATAAACCTCCAACAATACAATCAATCCAGGGGGCCCGGGAACTCTCAATTTAATTTTTGCCAACGAATTATAATGGGCCCCCTACAATAATATTTAAATGGCCCCCAGTTAAATGAGCCCCCAACAACAAAATTGATCAGGGGGGCTTGGGACCCCTTCAATATAATTTTTGCCTACTATAATATTTAAATTGCCCCAAATTTAAATGGGCCCCCAACAATAATATTAATCCGGGTGACCCGGGCCTCCTCAATTTAATTTTTGCCAACCAATTTAAATGGGCCCCCGACAATAATATTTAAATGGCACCTCACCAATAATATTCATCCACGGGGCTTGGGACCCCTCAACTTAATTTTTGCCAACCAATTTAAACGTATAACCCGAGCAAAATTAAGGGTTTTTTTCCTAAAAGTTGCCAACTCAGGCTCTCATCTAATCTTTTTATGAACGTAATGCAATAACCAGGGACGGATTTAAAAGATGGCACAGTGTCAGGGGCCTCCACGCTCATATAAGACTTTTGCTGGTCTTAACCTGTATTTGGTAGGAAAATCCCAAAGTGCCAGGGGCCCAACTCCATGGAAATCCGGCCCTGGCAATAACTTGGTTAGTAAGCGTAACCATCTATTGTACATTTTTCAATAACAATTCACCTCCACCTGGCCAGTTTTTATAGAACAAAATACTTCTGAAAAAAATTAGCTGCAGTAAGGGGAACGATCGTTGAACAAAATTTTAAATTGAGTGGGCCTGGGCCCCCTTGCCGTATATGCACTCCAATAACAAGTTGTTTTCATGACAAAACAATAATCTCTAACGAAAATTTTTCAAGTGGATTATTTTTCACTGCTAAAACATTGCAAGAGACAATGTACTTTACTTACCGCTACGACGGCCAAATCACTTACAAAATTTAACCTCAAAATGCTAGATTTTAAACGTGTTTTGAATTTAAATTGCAAACAAAAAGAGGACCGTACAAACAGTTTTTCAATTGGATTTCAAATGTTAAAAATCTAGTTCTTTCAAGTGGCTCTGAATACGCGCGAAATGTTATCCAATGGTATTAAAACAGCTTTTTTTTTAAAAAATTACAAAAAATCGCCCTGCGGCTGGGGGCTTCAACCCCAGACCCCCATTAATGATACGTTCAAATTACAGTAAAGATTTTTACTTTACTTAAAATCTTTACGTTAAAGATGTTTATTTAAAACGTCTTTCAGTACAGACATTTTGGTATTTTGACTATTGGTTTAAGCAATTCCTTTTGGACGATTGTCTAGTTACGTGCCAACACCAGGCCACGGCTTCTGATCTTTTATTCTACGATATCTTTGCCCCCAAAAAATTCCTCTTTGGAAGTTTCTGATAACGTCATTGCATGAAATTTGTGGTTTAGCCCCGCAATCAAAAATCCTGGCTACGTCTATGCCTTGGAACCCTCCTAAAATCGCTCCCAAAAACTGAATTTTTTGAAAATGAACAAAATGAAAACCGCTCAAACTAGAGCGCTAGCTTTTCTGATAACAGCAGAGACATACTTTGGAGGGTGCTACCCCTACGGGGACCCCCCAAATGGGCCCCCAAAATCAATTTTTTGAACAGCTTAAACTCAGGATGAAAGTGTTTTTTGGTATCAGTAGCTATTTAACACACAAATATTTTGACGTAGTTTGGGGGTAACAATCTCCCCCAAATGGACCCTCCAAAAATGAATTTTTTAACAGCTCAAGCTTGGGTGCTTGAGTTTTTTATGACATCAGCAGCTATTTAACAGACAAATATTTTGACATAGTTTGGGGGTGCCACCTCCAGGGACCCCCAAAAATCAATTTTTAAAATGGCTAAAGCTAGGGCGCTTGTTTTTTTGAAATCTTTAGATTTTTGCGTTGGTTGTTCAAAGGGGTTGCTACTCAGAAAGCTCCCATCTAGTTTTCACTGCAGTTAATTATTTTTCAGGATATCAGACGATAAAAATAATTTTAAACAAACCAAATCTTTCATTATACTTGTTGTTCCCTTTTCAATTTTTGTTTTATACTTGTTGTATTACGCCGAAGTGTGCGAAGAGTTGGCACTATCCATTTCCACGTCATTGCGGCCTGGGCAACACAGCTTCTTTTGAAAAACTGACGTAACGGCGGAGAGCCGTTGGCAAGAGTGTGTCCGATTTCACTGGCCCAAGATTTACACCTCGGACCTCCCTCTCCAGAGACGAACGCGTTACCGCTCAACCAGCAAAAGAACTTATTTCAGTAGATTTGTCACAGCGTCCAATAAAAAGTAGAGCTTTATTAGGACTTTTCAGGTGCGTATTTATCAGACGAAAGCGTGCAAAAAAATATTATCTTTTCGGAAACTGGGCGGACTGGTGGTTTGGTATTGCATTCGATTAATATCTTTTTTCATTTTTTTTCAGTATTTGACTACTTTTGAAAGTAACCTAAAGCCAAAAGTCGACCAGCTGAAGCTAAAAAATAGAAGGACCTTCATAATTTTCATCAGTTTAGGGACAAGGGTTGAGGATCATTAAGTTCGCGATCAAGCGCCCAACCAGATTTTGCTGGGGGGGCTTTGAATTTGTTGGGTTATTTCAAAGTGATTTTGCGAAAGGGGGCTGAAGGCCTTTTAGCCCCTCCTGATTGCGCCACTTGTCGCTATGGTTTGGAATCTTTTGTCGTTTTATAACTAATAGGCTAGAATTGTTATTTTTATTTCAGAAGAACCTAGGTTTTAAATACATTTGTCATAATCTGTACATAATTTAGTGCATGCATTATGCAACTTTTGTTTTTATGGTTGATGAATAATTTGAAAAATGAAAGAATAGGTTTTTGCTAAATTGGCTGTATACACTTGTTCATGTTTTAACCAACTAACTCACCAACAGAAAGATTTTTTTTTTGCAAAAACCTCAGAAAATTCAGGCATAGCCCAAGCCCATGCACAGAAAAAGTTAAACAGCACTGCACTGCTGAGTAACCAAAAAAACACTTCATGCTTTATCATCTGGATGCGGTAATTTTTGTCAGTCTCATCAGCAATTTTTTCGGATGCAAGCTGATTCTTTTTAGGTTTTCATTCTCTATTGCAACATTAAGGAATCAGTAGAAAATGTAACATAACTTAACCCAGACAAAACTTGTTATCTCTCTCCACTACCTGCGAATACTTGAATAGTGAATACCTTCCAAGAATTTTTCAGCCATGCGATATCTTGAGCACATTTACCTACCGGCATCATCGAAGCAAACGTGATCAAACCAATGACACCAAAACGCTAAAAAAATGCGGTTGCCAAAATATAAAACCAAATTCAATTATTTTCATTTTGATTTGGGTAAGAAAAATCTCCCTGCCAAAGATGATGCATTGCTTGTCACATTTATATTTTATTGATATATAGTACGTAGCTCTGTAATAAGACATTATCATAAGACATTTGACAAAAATCACGAGTCTGAGTCTGAGTCCTCTCAAATTCCACGAGTCCAAGTCTGAGTCCGAGTCTCAAGGGCACGAGTCTGAGTACGAGTCCGAGTCCTTAAAAAGTGGCCTCGAGTCCGACTCGAGTCCGGACTTGGATTCGAGTCTTCCCAACACTGCTTTTTAAAACCTGAAAGAATTGCGTAACGCTCTATCTAAAAGGAGTATTCTGTTTATCGAATTGGAACCTTTCTTGCACTATTTAAAACATTTCATTATCAAGTTGTAGTTCGCTTCTATTGTATCTCGCACCGAGGGCTTTTTCCATTACACTGCATGTTACATGCTTTAGGAGTTGAATGCTTTGTAACTATTTTGTTTTTCTTAACTTATTCTCTTACAAAGTGTACCGATTTAATTTTTTAGATATCGAACTCGTCTGAAACATAGCAGTAATCGCATTTAACCCTATTTTACACCGGCCTCCTCTCAATTGTTTTGTGATAATTGCTTTCAAAAACATATGATTTTTTCTTCAAACTAACTTCACTTTGAGCCAAATTTATTCACAAATAACTCCTGAACATTCAAAGTGGCTAAAGCAAGGGGAGAGTTCCCAATTTTGAGGCTTGCCAAAGTCACTTTCAGAAATCTGAGCATTTTTTGGTCAATATTTAACTTAAATAACGTCATAAGACTTTTTCGTAACGCAACTACAGTACTTTAACTTAGGCTTTTTATGATTCAATATCAAAAAACTAACCTATGTATAACATTTGAACCGCCTACGACGTCATTTTTCAAAAAAAATGGCTTTGATGTCACTAAAATCACGTCATCAACTTAAAAGCAGTTTTTCTGAAAATATTTGGTGAACACCTATCCGCATATCAAATTTGGTGTTTCCATGAATTTTGGTTTAGGAGTAAGATACGGTGGCACTATTGCCCCAGCCCCTCGGTGTAGATTGCGTTGGTCAAAATAAAGCTCGTGTAGAACAGCGTTGATCACGCAGCACTAAATTTTTAATAAATGTAAATCGTCCATTGCGTAGGCAGGAATTCCAAAATGTCTTTGCTCCTTAGCCTTAGGTCTACACTGGGCGTAAATTCGTTAGCGTACAAGCTTATCCTAAGTTTTATTGTAACTATCTGTCGGCTTGTACGCTGGTAACGCGGCACGCCAGGAGTACTGAGTTCGTTTTTAAAATAAACCAAAAATATACGCTCGAGCGTTCACGATTTCTCGCCTAGTGTGAACCTGGCTTGATCCGTCAAATGGAAGTGGGTCGAAAGAACAGACCTCCATCAATAATTGATTTTGCTATGATTTTGCAAAAAGACTCAATTTTAGATCTTCACTATTTTGATAAAAATCATTTCTAGAAAACGTAGCGCACTAATTATGCAAAAAGTTTGCAGCTAACTGACTCTGGAAGATAATGATAATTATGACTGTGCAATCGATTATAATTGAAAGTTTTGAGTTAATTAATTGCACCATAGTGATAAAACATAAACCATTACAATTCAAAAAAGTTCAATATTTGCAATTAATTATTTGATGCAAATATTTGATGGGTATGCTCGTTTAATTGAATAGAGTGAACAGCGTGGGTAAACATAAACAAACAATTAATAAATTCTAGGAGACTGTATTTTACAAAAACTTACCGTTAAAGTTGACTATTACTGCTTCTAGTTCCTGGCGTATTACAGCTAGCTCTTCTAAAACAAGATAAAATTCACGGTTTTCAGCTGACAAGATATTGGTATTAATGACAATTGCATGAATATTGTAAAAAAAAAAAAACTCAACTTAATATCATTTGAACAAGGCCAATCGGTTCGTTTATGAACAATTAAGTACAGTAGGCCAGTTGGTTGGCAAGCTGCAGGTTAAATTGGACAGTATTGCTTACGTTTGCTTGAACATTTCTTGAAAAAGAGCTGTGTTTGTATCCAAAATTAACCATGTGCAACCTGCGGCCGTCAATAGAAAATTATGCGGTCGTGCTGGGTACATCAAAGCAAAATAAACAAATAAATAAATAAAATAATAAACTAAATAAAATGAATTGACATGATCGATGTACTTACGCTGCACAGCAATTGAAATCATAATGTCACAAAGTGTTTTAAAAGGGTAGAGTAATATCCCATTTGCGTGACTAGGAGCTCAGGGGGCTAAAGTGCCATCATAGCCTAGTCACTAGAAAAATTCTACTCAAGCATCAATGCTTTAGAACGAGTTTTGGACTTAAAAAAAAATTTTTGTATCACAGCCAAGGCAACTTGGTAAAAAAAAGTAATTGCATATGGTAATAGCCATAGCCGTAGGAAGTGGGGGAGCTGGGGGGAAAGTTGCCCCCCCCAATTGGTTTTAAACGTCGAAAATTTGCGCAAATAGTTTTGTTATTCGGGCACACATTGTGAGACAAAACAGATCCGGTGGCGTTGCTAAGGATGGTAACACCCGTGGCGGGATTTTGTGGTGTCACCCCTTTTCGGCTCAAAAATAGGTGAAGAACAAAAAAAAAAAGATCTTTACCGTCAAATTAGTGGGTTTTCAGCCCAAAAATAGGTGTAAACTCCCCCTTCAAAAAAAAGGTCTTCGCCGCTAAATTACTTGCATTTCGGTCCCAATGAAAACGGAAAAAAATCTTCATCACAAATCATATGGTGTCATCTCAAAATGGTGACACCGGATCGGGCTGCCCCCCCTCCCCGTCCCCCTCCTAGCGACGCCACTTAACCGATCAAACCTAATGACTTGTTAACACGCAACTTATGGTTTTGTTTTGCTTAAAAATGTAATGGCTATTTTGCTACCAGCGGCTAAGTAAGTCTAAACAGTATGTACCCGTTAGTGGCAAAATATGCTTGGTGGCTTACTTAATATTTTGCCACCAGGGTCGCGGAAACCTTCATAGTCTAGTGGTACGATTGGTAAGACAGCTTTTTCCTATCTGGGGCCTAAGGTCTGGCAAAAGAGCCCTTCTGAAATTAAACTGTGCTCTTTTACTAGTTTTAAATCTAAATTTAAAAAAATATTTTGAAATCAAATACGTAACTATTAATTACGTCAAAATCACTCATTATATTTATATTTATATCTTTTTTCTGACATAGATCCACAAACAGTAATTTTTTTTGTCCTACCTCCTTCCTTCTCTACCCTTTCATCCCCCTCCCCGGCTTAAAATGACTGACTAGGTTTGCAATAGGTTGAAGTATTGCTTTTTGTATACTTTAGTTGTTGTTGTCAGGGGCGTATTTAGGGTGGGGGGCATTGGGCCATGCCCCCCCCTTTGGGTTGCCAGTATAGTATATTTAGCATAGAATAGCATGCAAAATTGCAGCATGGCCCCCCCTTTGCAAGTTGGGCAGAAGCTTTGATTACACAAAGGGTATGTTTTGTACGTTTGTTTTAGGCCTGCACCCGAGTTTGGGCAAAAAATTGGATCAAAGTTGGGTGAAGAATCAAAAATGGGACTGATTTCTGATTCTGATCTTTCTTCTCCAATTTTCTTCAGTTCCTGGCCCCCCCCCCCCTTTTTCAAAATCCTGCGTACGCTACTGGTTGTTGTTTTTTTATTTTTTTATTTATTGCGTAATGATTAATATGTAAATATGCATGGGTTGGGCCGGAAGACCGTGCGCTCATTACCGCCAATATGTTAATGTTTGAAATATTCACTTTGTCGTTATGAGCGCTAAAACAAATAAATGAATCTAGAATCTTGAATCTTGCACATTGCAATCGTGGTTCTAGGCGTAGTCATACAGCTTAATTATGAACAAACCTTCCCACAGAATTTTAACTTAATGAGTTGCTGACAGCTGACTTTTTGAAATGTTGAAAGGTAGGCTACTGGTGGGGTAGGCGATGAATCGATTATTGCAGTTTTTCTGAGTTAGATTTTTTATTCTTCGGGTTAGGCCTACGATTTTTCTTATACTATTTTAAGTGTTGAGTTTTGGGATTTTCTGGAATTGAAATCAGGGCAGACTCGGGTTTTAGACTGGAGTTGCATGTTTGATTTTAGGGCTGAGTAGTTGGAAATCAGCTTAACATGAAAACGAAATGGCCTAACTACTGCTAAAGTAGGTTCCATTGGCGTAGCCAGCCTTTCCCCTCTCAATCGAAATGCAATAAATGATAAAAATATGACAAAAAAGACTTAAACATGACAAAAAGACTTGTTTCTTCAGTTTCAATTTCTTTTAGCATCTTCACGTACATTGGTACAACAGTATATCGCTATACGCGTACAACCGTAATTAACAACAATCGTGACGACCATGCTGGAGCTGGACCCCCTCAATTCAATTTTGGCCAGCCAATTTAAACGCATGATCCGGGTGAAATTAAGGGCTTTTGTATTGAGCGTTGCTACCTCAGGCCCTCATCTATCCTTTTCATGAACGTAATGCAATAATTAGGGACGGATTTACCGTATGGCACAGTGCCTGGAGCCCGCGCTCAGATGGTAAGACTTTTTTTTGGTCTTTACCCATTTTCTATTTTTGGCAGAAGGATTTTGCGACAATCCCTCACGTACAAGGGCTCCGCACAATGTAAATCCGCCCCGAAAATGGCATGACTAGTACGTGTAACCATCTATTGTACCATTTTTCAATAGCAATTTACTTCCACCTAGCCAATTTTTATACGAAAAAAATATTTTTGAAAAATAAATTAGCTAGGAAAAATGCTCAATGCTCATTAAACTAAATATGGAATTTGAAATGAGGGGGCCTGGGCCCCTGGCCGTGCATGTACTACTATAACTGGTTAATATTATGACAAAACAAAAATGTCTAAGGAAAATCTTTGAGTAAATTATTATTTGCAGGAGGCAATGCACCATACTTCCCCCTAACTGGGCCAAATCGCTTACAAAATTTTACACCAAAATGCAAGATTTTACATGTATTTTGGACTTAAATTGCAAGTAAAACAAGTTTTAACAATTTAATTATTTCCACTTGGCTTTCAACTGTTGAAAGTCTGGTTCTTTCAAATGAATCTAAACACGTGCAAAATATGATCCAATGGCAATGAGAAGCTTTTTTTTTCAAGAAATTACAAAAGCCGCCTAGCGGCTGGCAGCTTTGCCCCCACACCCCGAAATGCCCTCACACTCCCATTGCCTCCGGCTCTGCCCCCAAACCCCCGTCTGAGGTGTGTTTGAGTTACATTACTTTACTTACAAACATCTCCCAAGTTAGATATTTTCACTTTTTAATTATTAGTTTAAGGCTTCGTTAGCAAAATCCTGATTCAGAGTTAAACACAGGCCACTGCCTCTGATCTTCCATTCTACGATATCTTTTCCCCACAAAAAGTTTCTCGCTTGAAAAATTTTGATGACGTCGTTGCATGTGATTTGTATAGTTTAGGCCCCCCTAATCAAAAATTCAGCGTACGCCTATGGTAAGCACCGTAGCTGAAGGTAAAGAGACTACCATAGGACCGTAGCGAGAAGCTCAGAGATGTTGTGGAAACAAGACAGCAAAATAGCGGTTGGCCTATACATACTGTACAGTGTAGGTCTTCCTACAGGACAGGTTATGAAACTATACTGGTATTGGTAAAAAAACTAAAATGTTTTAATGCAAAAAGATCCTAACAATTAGAAATGATTGATGAACAGAAGAATCAAATTTTGATCAGTATCAAAGTATCAAATGTCCTAATGCTTATGGCTTTGTATTGCAATTTTATATGGTTGGATAAGTGTGGCTACAAGATAATGATTTGAATTATCTGAATATTCTTTCACATTTAGCAGGTTTTTGGGCGATGCTAACTGCATTTGCTACGGTTTTATTTAGCATGTACTAATATAATTTATTGAATACTGATTCTCTGAAAATTGAATTAAAACACTTTCAACTTGTCAAATGTCACAAAAAGGGTTGACTCGCAAAAAAGTTTCATTACTAAATTGGTTCCAATAAAGTCACTTCGCGTAATATTCGGGCAAGTAAACGAATATTTGGGCGATTTTGTGTTCGCCCCTCCAAACCGTATTGGTGTGCTACGTCTATGGTAAAAGCAGTTTAACTTACGTCGAAATAAATTAAATGAGGATTCAATTATGGCTTCTGTCGTTTTCAAACATATAAAACGCTCTTGCTGGGCACTTGTGGCGGCCAAAATCAAGCTTAATGTTAGCAAATAATAAGAAAACATTATTTTGCAACGAAATCTTTTCGTGAATGAATTAATAATTTTCGGGTTTAAGCTTTTAAATCCTTAGTTTGTGACGTAGATTACGGAAGTCACGCTTTAAAAGGTTAGTTTTCTTGTTATTATTAAACCTAACTAATACAGAGTTGTAAACGGGCCTACTAGTTCAGGCCTGAACCCGGCCCGAACCCGAAAACTAATTTCAAGCCCAAAGCAAGCCTGAAAAAACCCGAAAGTTAAGTTAGATCTGAAAAATTTAGCAATGTTACCAAGTTATTTTGATTATTTTTTTGTGAACCGAAGACTCGAATCAAATCTCAGGCCCGAATCAAGCCCGAAATTTTTGTCAACTTTAGGCCTGAACCCGGCCCGAACCCAACCCGAAAAGCGCGGCCCGACTTACAACTCTGAACTAATACACTCGTTTTTATCATCTTTTAGCAGTAATTTTGGTCTTGAAGCTGATTGTACGTATTTCTTGTGAATTTTCATCGTCAAGTATTTTTGGCAAATTTTTGCTTTCAATTTTTTTAAATTACTGTATGTTTGAAAGCAATAATTGGGAGCATACTTTGGTACTCATCACTGACTTCTTCCGCAAATTCTATTTTCTTTGGAAAATTTTTTTTGAATTGCAAATTTGCTTGTAAGCGCATTCTTTTTGCTTACGTTTAGTTCAGGGTTAGCCAAAACGAACTTTTCTCAGCTATCTAAGCAGCCGTTATTATAGAAATAGCAAACTGTACTAACTGTGCAGTAGTCTATAATATGTTATGGCTTTGCAAGTTCAGTAGAAATATTATGTAGCGGACTTAGACTTAAATATTGAATGTCATTTTGGAACAGCATAAAAATTTGATTTAGGTATATGAAATTTCGCTGTTCAGTTTGGTTCTCGATATTATTCGTTTGATTTCGAAAGCTGTTTTATATCTGAATCACCTTCAACCACAAGAATCAAATTAGAAACATTATGTAGCTAAATTTAAAGAGGTATCTCAACTGTCGCTTGATCACGCTACTACTTACTGCTGCAGTTTTTTTAATAGGAAATACCGTAAAATAACTAGGATAAGGTTGACCCGTTCGGATCGAAATCGATTTTAATTGGATTCTAAAATAAAAGTTATAGGAGTTGGGTGCTTGCAGCAGGTGTCTCGGCCATTTTGATACAAAAATATTAGTTTAGAGAAATGGTAAATAGACTTATTGAATAATTTGAGTAAATTCATTATACCAGAAAAGAAGTCGAGGACACTAGGCTCGAGGCCAAGGCCAAAGACACAAAAAGTCCGAGGCCAAGGCCACCTTCCGAGGACAGACCCTCTTGAGGCCAAGGACAGGAATGCTCGAGGCCAAGGCCAACGACCAAGAACACAGGCAGCAAGTGTTCTCCAAAAAAAAATTTTTTTTCAGGCAATCTCCAGAAAAAAACGGTTATCAAAATTTTTTTCAAGGGGTCTAGAAAATTTTAACGATTGAAAAAATAGTGCTGTCGTCGAGCCGAGGACAGCGCAGTTTTCGAGGACTTGAGGCTTCGAGGCCAAGGCCAATTAAGGACTTGACCTTCGAGGCCAAGGCCAAGAACTTCAAAATGTGTCCTCGAGGACGTCCTCGAGGCCAAGAACGTCCTCGAGGACTCCACCTCTGTCCATTACAGTCAAAATACTGTGATACGTATTTATTAAGGCGTTGCGGTTAATTTCTTGAAGCCATTGTCAATCTTATTGACAAGAAAAAAAAGCCTCGAACTTTTATAAAATCGTTTTAATTAAAACAATTAGAGTGTAAAAAGTCGCCCAACGGCTGCTGCAGTAAATTCAAAGAACCCGTAATTGTTCAAAATTGCTTGCATAAAAACATCTTGCACTTTTTGCTTGAACAATTGATTGCCAAGTGTAGAAAACCGCCAAACTGGTTTACAAATCCGGTTCCTCTAAAAATAAATTTGAATTCCATAATTTTGCGGTGACCGAATTTAATCAAACTGCAAAAACATCAAAAATTTATACGGCTGGGTTTTGGCGCTGACAGGAATTTCAAAAGATTATTATTGCTGTTACCGTCGGATGCAAGTAGGTTGGAGGGGACAGACCCCAAACGATCATGGATTTTGCCATAGTTTTGTACATAGCTATATATAACCTATATCGCCCTAATTTAGAAAAGTAAATGATTTATGCGCGAATAATTCTTTCTCTTTTTCGTTTATTCACTTAACTCAAAATATTCCGAGAAATAATCGTTTCCTTTAAAAATGTTCATCACCGCTAAAAAAACTAATCGAACCAAATGTGGGACTGACTGTTTCATCGAAAATTTTTAAATAAACGAGAAAAAACGAGCTATCTTCATCAGTGCATTTTCATTTATTTTTTTAGGGTCAAGAATAGGGTATGAGTTAAAGTTTCAGCTCGGGTCAGTTTTAGAGTAGGGATTTGAGTTGGGTTAGAATTGGATCAGAATTAACAAAAGAATTTTGTGCATAAAAATTTCTGGTGAAATAGTCTCTTCCAACAATTTTTATGATGTACTGCTTTGAACAGAAAATACAGCAGATAGGCTAATGAAACACTACGGTCTTAGAAAAATCTACCAATGATTAATTTTGAATTTAACTCTAACAGCAGGCTGCTGTTGTTGCCGATTTGCCGTGTTATCGTCTTGAACTTTATTTTGTAATAGATGTGCCTACTTATCTCTGCCAAAAAGTACAAAGAGTTCAACTTGTTGTAGCGATGCTTAGCATTAATCAAAGACAAATATTAATCATATTTTTCATTATCTCAGCACGAATTTCGAAGGCAATTTTCATTGAAGTTTACGGAGAACTTAAATTTTCTCACTGGCATTTAAATTTAAGATCAACAATGTTTGAACTCTCGTAGCAATATATCAAAGCAATGACTATTGAGAAGATGAATGCAGAAGATTGACCGCAAACGTCTCCTATGCAGAGCAAGCATTCCTGTTTTTGTGTATGAACAGCAATAACATAGCGTAATTTATTGCGCTACTCAAATTGAAACAAACAAACAGCAGCAAATAAATCTATAGCGGAAATGAGAGCAACGACAAGGTGGGTGCAAAGGAACTGGGAAGTCATCTGGTCAAACATATCTACCTTGTTACCTAAATTGTAAAAATCCCAGCATTTCTGCTTTAACGGTAATCAAGAACATCAACCGTATTAGTTGCCAAGTTGTCTTAATCGGGAGGCCTTGTTTGTTGGTTACTTGGAGGATTTTTATGGCTCTCCCGTGTGGAAGAAAATACGTGGTGCATCGGAGTGTCACTATCATAAATCCCAGCGATGAGAGGGAGAACCCGGAAAGGAAAACGACCATTTCACTCACACCATTAAAAAGCAGGCATGAGTATTGGATAACATACCGAGTGACGCTATTTAAATTGTGCTGAAACCGGATCAGTAAACCGCTTTTCTAAACTTAGTAATATGCTCATTCGAGCCAAAAGTGCAGGATGTCTGCAAGCATATTCTATCAATAACCGGTTCGCTAAACTTAGCAACGGGTTCGCACGAACCAGCTGAATAGCTTCACCTGCTGATAGCACCACTTTTTTTTCTTTTTTTTTACCAATTTTCTTCTTTTTTCTAATTATCAAAATCAAAACAAAACTTCCCGTTCAGGGTTGGAATACTGCAGCTGCATTTTGTTCTATTTCTATGAGGAGTAGCAGATTTGGCGACCGTGTCGCTTGAATACGCGACATTCTTGTTTGGGTCTTTCGCTTCTTCTCGTCGCGGAGTTGTAAGTCGGGCCGGGCTTTTTGGGTCGGGTGTGGGCTCAAAGTTGACAAAAATTTCGGGCTTAATTCGGACCTGAGACGTACTTTTTGTCTTAAATGCTCAAAAATGTACTCAAAATAACTTGGCAACATTGTTAAATTTTTCAAACCTAACTTAACTTTCGGGTTTTTTCGGCCATGATTTGGGCTTGAGATTAGTTTTCGGTTCGGGTTCGGACTTACATTTTCGGATTCGAGCCAGGTTCGTGCCTGAACTAGTCAGCCCGTTTACAACTCTGTCTCGTCGTGCTAAATCGTGTTTTTAAATGTTTGCTAAATTTGAGATGAATGGCTTTGTGTTTTGCCCCCCAATAAAAGATTACGATTGCGGAATATAGCCTACTCATTAGTAGCCTCTTACCACCAAGTGAGTCAATTTCTCCCCATGCAGTTCTGGTATATAACGCTCAGGAAAAAAACTGCAGCAGCACTAATGTGATCATACAAAAGCTGAGGCACCGTTTCATATTATCAGCTGCGATGCCATTTCATGTCTTAATCTGAAGCTTAAATTTGAGGGAGATTCAATTATTGAAACATCTTTCAAGATCAAACGAATAATTGAGAACAAAACTAAACAACCAAATTTCAAGTAAATTAAATTTTTATGCTATTCAAAAATGAAGATCAAATTCAAGCCCAAGTCCAGCAATAATCTTACCAAGCATGCAAAGTCATAACGCATATAGGCCTTACTGTGCAGTTATTGGGACTTTGCGCGCTTAGGACCTATGTTTTTACGTGGCCATTTGGATAGATGAGCAGCGAAACCTATTTGATTTGCATAAAACTAAAAAACGGTTAAACCTAAACACTTGAATCTTTTATGTCAGTTCGTAGTAGCTCGAAAAAAATGCCATATTTTTTATTATGGTTTCCCAGAGTGGCTGCAGACTCGAAGACCTCGCGGTTCCTTCGTTGTCACTCAGGCGCTGCTTTCTTCGCTAATAATAACACTTTCCGTACTCTGTTTTGTCTATTTTGTTTTTTTGTTTATTTAGTGGCGTCAATCAACAAACTTGAACTTGAGGGGGGAAGCTAATTTTGAAACACGCTGTATATTACATCCGTTGTTTAGCGCTAAAACTTTTTCAATTAAATTTTTCAAAAACCTCAAATCACAAGAAAAAGTAGGCCTTTACTACGTCATAAGAGACATTTTAGTGAAAAATTCGGCCATCTCGCTCAAATCCAGCAAAGCCTTTATAACCTCAAGGGCTTCAACGCTATAAATGTTGAAAGTCGATTTTAGATAAAATCTGAACTAAAATCCACAAGTTTGACTCTTCCACTCTTCTGAAATCGCAACTCATTCCGAGAATTTTAGCCATCTAGCTTAAGGCATAAAAGTCTTATACTGCATTTTGAAGGCCCATTTAAGTGCTACTATCCCAACATGGCATATCCAAGTCTTGTCATATTTTATGTTCTATTTAAACCTGCTGTAAAAACGTATGATGTTTAGCAGAGGTGGATTCGAGGACACAATGCTCGAGGCCAAGGCCAAGGACACAAAAAAAATCCGAGGCCAAGGCCAAGGAAAGCCTTTTCGAGGACAGGTCCTTTCGAGGCAAAGGACAGAAATGCTCGAGGCCAAGGCCAAGGACCAAGGACACAGCCGCAAGTGCTCTCCAAAAAAAGGGGTCTTCAAAACAATTTTTCAGGCAATCTCCAATTTATAGGCGTAGCCAGAATTTTTGATTGGGGAGGCATAAACCACAAATTACATGCAATGACGTCATCAAAAACTTGCCTGTTGGCACTTAACCACGATTTTGCAACGAGAGAGGGCTTAAACTAATACAGTTGAAAAGTGCAAATACGTAACTTTGGAGACGTTTTGAGAAAGCCAAAGTAACTCAAACGTATCACAGACGGGGGGTCTGGGGGAGAAGCCCCCAGCTGTTGGGCAATTTTTTGGAAAAAAAGCTATTTTAATGCCATTGAATCACATTTTGCATGTTTTGAGCTATTTGAAAGCACTATACTATTTTGACATTTGAAAGCCAATTAAAAAAATTAAATTGTTTAATCCTCCTTCTAGTTGCAATTTAAGTCCAAAACACGTTTAACATCTTGCGATTTGGTGTTAAAGTTTAATTGTACGTGATTTGGTCCTGGTAGGAGGAAGTAAGGTTCATTGTCTTGTGCAACATTTTAGCAGTAAATGAAAACCCACTCGAAGATTTTCCTTAGAGATTTTTGTTTTGTCATGAAAATAACCAGTTATAGAACTGTATGTTAGGCCAAGGGGCCCAGGCCCCGTCAATTGAAGTTCAACGATTTGTTCAATCAGCATTTTCCATGGCTAATTTTTTTTAAAAGTATTTTGTGCGTAAAAACTGGCCAGGTGGAGGTGAATTAATGAATTGTTATTGAAAAAGAGTACAATAGATGGTTAC
This sequence comes from Trididemnum nubilum, assembly GCA_963965965.1. Lineage (NCBI taxonomy): Eukaryota > Metazoa > Chordata > Ascidiacea > Aplousobranchia > Didemnidae > Trididemnum > Trididemnum nubilum. Next base: position 16,554,368 of record OZ014479.1, read on the forward strand.
GCTTGCCAACCATGTTATTGCTGGGCCTGATTTATATCGCGCTGGGCCCCTGGCACTTTGGAGATTTTCTCAACATCTTTCTGCCAAATGATGTAGGAGAAGACCAGTACTTAAATTATAAAATTTTGCATGGGGGGACGCTTTTGCAGCCTTGACCGAACCTTAGTGAAGATCAGGCGCGTAACCAGGATTTCGCAAAGGGGGGCTTTTTTGGAAGTTTGATCCAACCGTAAACGAAGTTGACCCAAATTTTCATTAGTCTGAAATTGGATTGAGGCGATTCTTCAACGAAAATTAGGTGATCTACAAAAAAAAAGAAAAAAAAGGCCTTCGCCGAAAATCAAAGGCTTTTTCTGGCAGAAATCAAAAATTTTTCTTCTGCATCACTATTCCCGCGGAATTTGGTGCTGCAATCGACCGGTTTTTGTAGGTCTTTTTCGTCCCTTTAACCAGCACTCAAATCTCGATGGGGGAAGGCTCAATCTCGATAGGGGGACGCGTCCCCCCTACAATTTAAGTACTGGTGAGAACCATAAAAAGTCTTAAGATTTGAGCGCTGGGCCCCTAGCTGGTATTGCGCCATATTGTGCTAAATTCGGCCTTGGTTAATGCATTACGTTGATAAAAAGGCTAGATGTGATCCTGAGATAGCAACTTTTAGAACAAAAACTATCCATTTCTTCCAGGTTTACGTTTAAATTGGCTGGCAAAAATTGATTTGAGGAGGTCCCGGGGCCCCTGGTCTTCAATATTGTTGTTCGCTACTGGTGTAAGCGAAAAATGCTAAAAAAAAACTGTAACTGAAGAAACAATTGGCTTTTTTGTCATATTTTTGTCCTTGGTGAAATTTCAATTGGGTTGAGGCCCGCTTGGCTAAGCCTATGCTCCAATTGCGGAAAACAAAAAAGGTATTCGCAAATTTTCCGCGAGGATTCTGGCGTTTTCCAACAAAATTTCAACGGTTCAAAAAATAGTGCTGTCCTCGAGCCGAGGACAGCCGGGCAATTTTCGAGGACCTAAGGCTTCGAGGCCAAGGCCAAGGACTTCAGGCTTCGAGGCCAAGGCCAAGGCCAAGAACTTCAAAACGTGTCCTCGAGGACGTCCTCGAGGCCAAGGAATCCCTCGAGGACTCCACCTCTGATGTTTAGCTAGACTAGCTAAATTTTTTTTTTAATTTCACTGGGCTCATTTGGTAAAGCTCTCTCAACGTGGCACCCTTAAATTTTGTGGTGTTTCATTTTTAATGTATATTGACCTGTCTAAGGAAACTAATTTTTTATCGTAAGTATAATTTTTTTAGATTTTTGGGGGGTTTATTGATGACTACCCCTAAACGTGGGACCCCAACATTTTGTGGTGGTTTATGTTTTTTGACATAACCTATTCTAGAAATTGAATTTGCTCAGCTTGAGGGGTTAAACATTTTTTGATTTTAAAGGTTCTATTTGGGGTGAACCGCGAACGTGGCAGTACAAATTTTGTCATGTTTCATCTTTCATGTGCATTTAAGTATCCCTGAAATTTTAATTGTGTTGCTGCTCAAGTGACTTAAAAGTTTAAATTATAAGAGGTCATTTTAAGTTCTCCCAAAATGGCCTGACCAATTTTTTTCAAATTTTCAATGTTTTTTTAAAATTATCTGTGAGTCTAAAAATTTTATCTCTCTAGCTTGAGTGGTTAATTTTTTTTTTTGAACATTGGAGGACTTATTTGAAATAGATCCTATCGTGGCACCCCAAATTTTTGTCATATTCTATCGCTTTTTTTATATTAACCTAACCCTAAAAATTTCGTCTTTTTACTTTAAGTGGTTGTAAAAATTTTAATTTTGGCAGATCTGTTTGAGGACAATCCCCATTTCGGTACCCCAAACTTTTGCCACATTCATCTTTCTTTTATACTTACTTATCCTAAAAATGTTTTTGTTTAGCTTGAGTCATTAAAAAGCTTTAACTTTGGAGGGACCCCATTTTGGTACCCCCAAATTTTTGTATTATAACTTTTCTTTATATTTACCTATTCTAAAAATTTCATGTGTCTAAGGTGAGTGGTTGAAAAACTTGAATTTTAGAAGACCCGTTTGGTAGGGACCCTCGCACTTGGCACCAACAATTTTTGTTCGGTTTAGTTTTTTAATATCTACCCATTCTGAAAATTTTATCCTTTCGCTTCAATGGTTTAAAAGTTCCAAATTTTGGAGAACCCGTTTGAGAGGGATCCCCCAACGTTGCACCACCGAATTTAGGCAGGAATAGTCCTTTCTGAAGTCTATCATCGTTCAAAGTTTGAATTCTGTGTGTTTAGCGGTTTAAAAGTAAATAGCTTGAGGAAAAAAAGAAAAATAGTATCCATGTCGGGGTAAATGAACATAACCAAAAGAAAGGCGGTTGATAGTGTGTTCAAAAATCACAAACCAGTTTCCATTAATACCGGTACTTATCGAGATAAACCAATTTAAATTTCTTCTCATTTTTCCAATTTTCTGTTCTGTAAAATTCCGGTCACGTGACCGAGCGCCTCCAACTCGATAAGTATCAAGCCTCTATTAGCACCCATGTTCCGTTCAAATCTCAGCTTTCGACGTTCAGTGGTTTTTGAGTTATAATCGAATTAATACATTTCCGACACAAAAATGGCAGTTTTAATGCGATTGTTGGTGTCCTAAACCACAATCACATAACCTAGGATCCCCGAAATTGATACACATTACGCTTTCAGTTATTCTTATGATGTATCCTAACTTCAATTCACTAGGTTTAACCGCTTTTTAGTTATTTACAAATCAAATAGGTTTCGCTGATCATCTATCCAAATGGCCAAGTAAAAACATAGGTTCTAAGCGCGCAAAGTCCCAATAACTGCACAGTAAGGCCTATATGCGTTATGACTTTGCATGCTTGGTAAGATTATTGCTGGACTTGGGCTTGAATTTGATCTTCATTTTTGAATAGCATAAAAATTTAATTTACTTGAAATTTGGTTGTTTAGTTTTGTTCTCAATTATTCGTTTGATCTTGAAAGATGTTTCAATAATTGAATCTCCCTCAAATTCAAGCTTCAGATTAAGACATAAAATGAAACGAAATGATTAAGATTAAGACATGAAATGGCATCGCAGCTGAAAATATGAAACAGTACCTCAGCTTTCGTATGATCACATTAGAGCTGCTGCAGTTTTTTTCCTGAGCGTTATATACCAAAACTGCATGGGGAGAAATTGACCCGCTTGGTGCTGAGGCGCCTGCAGAAATTTTTTCAGGAGGGGGCAAGGGAAGTATCCATGTCCCTCTGGATGAAATAAAACCTTACAGCTGCAACCAGAGTTTCGCTAAGGGTTTTGAACTAATCGCTAAAATGATCATGTTCAAAAAATGTTGCAATTTGGGCGGCATCTTGAGCAAACTGGTGCAATTCAAGAGTATTATGGATGGGGGTCTGGGGGCAAAGCCCGCTGTCGCTGGGCGATTGCATGCATGGGATATGTGGGAGGTGGCTAATGGTAAAATTTTAGTTCTCTTGTTTACATGCTGGTAAATCATGGAATCCTATAGCTTAATAAACCTCACACAGAGTAATCTATTTCGTTTATTTTATATAGAGAAAAATTATTGAGGGGAAGGAAGCTAATGGAAAGATATTTGATAAAAGTGATTAGTAATTAACCAATGCTCAATAGCCCCCTCCTCCTATTCCTGAGTTTATATTCGTTGATGAGCCTATGTTCAGCCATTTTACACTAGCGATCACATCCAATTGCTTATTTTTGGGCATTTTTCGTTTTCATTGATTTGTCAGGTTTATTTTTGGCAAATTAGCCTTCCTGAATATATGTTTCAAAAAGATGCTTCAAATTACTTTTAGTCCTTTCCACTGCAAAAAGCAGTCTCCGAAGTGCTAAAAACGTGGTCGTTTCCTTATTCTGCATTTTGGTCGGTAGGCCCATGGGTTAGCTATAGCCACCCTCCGAACCCCTAGTTACACTACTGTATGTGAGTGAAGTTTTCCTAGTGACTTGGAAAAGGAGAGGCTAAGCTCCCTTAGCCTCCTTGGTTGTGCCGCTGACTGCAAACTGAAGTTTGTTAAGGAGGTAAAGGAGCTTGAATAATCTAAGGATTGAATTTTTTTGCAAAATGCCTCAATTGGGCAGCGTACCGAGCAAACAGGTGCAAGTAAAGCATATCACAGACCTGGGTCTTAAGGAAAAACCTTAGCTGCTGGGCAATTTTTGTGTTATTTTAGAAAAAAATTGTTATTTTAATGCTATTCGAATCAACTTTTGCTTTTTTTAAAAGCCATTTAAAAAACAAAATTGACACAATTTGAAAGGCATAAAAAAAATAGAATAGCTCAGCCCCTTCAAATCCCCACGTTACCCATAGGTCAAGTCCAAAAATCGTTGAAATTAAATAAATTAAATGCTGAATAGCCCCCCCACCCCCATACCCTTTTTTTTATAAAGCTTACGTTAAACATTTTACATTAAGCAATCAATTTTGACCGCTTATTTTTAGCCATGTTTTACAGTTTTTATCAGTTAATTTGTAAGCTGTATTTTTGACAATTACCTCCCACCCAACAAAAATAATAATAATAATAAATACATAATAATAATAAATTTTTTTAAAGTGCCTTTGAACCACTTTCGAGGCCATATTGCTGCAAACGACTGCCTCAGAAGGGCAAAAATTTTGGCATTTTTCTTATCGGGCACTTTGATATACAAGCCATTGTAGGGGGCACAGCCACCCTGGTTACGCTATTAATTACAAGTTTGGTTTTGATTTCGGTTTCTGAGCAAAATTAGTTTAATGGCGGAGTAATTGATATTTTGGTGTTTATTTTAGCACAGCGTAAATTTGAAATATTAAACGCTTTATTGTATTTAGATCGTGATAAGGGCTCAATGAAGACGCTGAAACGTGTGATAAACGTTCGATATTGATCATTTAATCAAACAGTTTAATGCTTAATCTTGGACTATTGCTTACAGTACGATCGCTTTTAAGAAAATGCTGTATTCACGTAAAATGGGCAATTTTGTTCCGTCTGCTCCAGCCCTCTGCACCAAACCAAACAAGATAAAAAAGCTAACAAAGGGTTGTGTTCTTAGTATAGATAGATGTATTTACTATTTACACTCATTTTGCAAATTTAAACATAAAAAATACTTGACATCTTAATTTTCAGGGGGGGAGGGAGTGCCCCTTTTTGCCTCCATCCTGCGGGCGCCCCTGACTTGGTGGTAAAAGGCTATCAATCAGTAGGCTATATTTAGTAATAATAATCTTTTATTGAAGGGCAAAACACAAATCCATCAATTGCAAATTCAGAAAACATTTAAAAACATGCTTTAGCACGACAAGAAGAAGCGAAAGACCCAAACAAGAATGTCGCGTATTCAAGCGACACGATTGCCAAATCTGCTACTCCTCATAGAAATAGAACAAAATGCAGCTGCAGTATTCCAACCCTGAACGGGAAGTTTTGTTTTGATTTTGATAATTAGAAAAAAGAAGAAAATTGGTAAAACAAAAGAAAAAAAAGTGGTGCTATCAGCAAGTGAAGCTATTCAGCTGGTTCGTGCGAACCCGTTGCTAAGTTTAGCGAACCGGTTATTGATAGAATATGCTTGCAGACATCCTGCACTTTTGGCTCGAATGAGCATATTACTAAGTTTAGAAAAGCGGTTTACTGATCCGGTTTCAGCACAATTTAAATAGCGTCACTCGGTATGTTATCCAATATTCATGCCTGCTTTTTAATGGTGTGAGTGAAATGGTCGTTTTCCTTTCCGGGTTCTCCCTCTCATCGCTGGGATTTATGATAGTGACACTCCGATGCACCACGTATTTTCTTCCACACGGGAGAGCCATAAAAATCCTCCAAGTAACCAACAAACAAGGCCTCCCGATTAAGGCAACTTGGCAACTAATACGGTTGATGTTCTTAATTACCGTTAAAGCAGAAATGCTGGGATTTTTACAATTTAGGTAACAAGGTAGATATGTTTGACCAGATGACTTCCCAGTTCCTTTGCACCCACCTTGTCGTTGCTCTCATTTCCGCTATAGATTTATTTGCTGCTGTTTGTTTGTTTCAATTTGAGTAGCGCAATAAATTACGCTATGTTATTGCTGTTCATACACAAAAACAGGAATGCTTGCTCTGCATAGGAGACGTTTGCGGTCAATCTTCTGCATTCATCTTCTCAATAGTCATTGCTTTGATATATTGCTACGAGAGTTCAAACATTGTTGATCTTAAATTTAAATGCCAGTGAGAAAATTTAAGTTCTCCGTAAACTTCAATGAAAATTGCCTTCGAAATTCGTGCTGAGATAATGAAAAATATGATTAATATTTGTCTTTGATTAATGCTAAGCATCGCTACAACAAGTTGAACTCTTTGTACTTTTTGGCAGAGATAAGTAGGCACATCTATTACAAAATAAAGTTCAAGACGATAACACGGCAAATCGGCAACAACAGCAGCCTGCTGTTAGAGTTAAATTCAAAATTAATCATTGGTAGATTTTTCTAAGACCGTAGTGTTTCATTAGCCTATCTGCTGTATTTTCTGTTCAAAGCAGTACATCATAAAAATTGTTGGAAGAGACTATTTCACCAGAAATTTTTATGCACAAAATTCTTTTGTTAATTCTGATCCAATTCTAACCCAACTCAAATCCCTACTCTAAAACTGACCCGAGCTGAAACTTTAACTCATACCCTATTCTTGACCCTAAAAAAATAAATGAAAATGCACTGATGAAGATAGCTCGTTTTTTCTCGTTTATTTAAAAATTTTCGATGAAATGGTCACTCCCACATTTGGTTCGATTAGTTTTTTTAGCGGTGATGAACATTTTTAAAGGAAATGATTATTTCACCGAATATTTTGAGTTAAGTGAATAAACGAAAATGAGAAAGAATTATCCACGCATAAATCATTTACTTTTCTAAAGTAGGGCGATATAGGTTTGGCGTCAGTGTTAGAGTAAGAATTTGAATTTGAGTTAAATTTGGGTCAGAATTAAGAAAAGAAAGTGTTTATAAATTTTTGCTGAAAGATCTTCTTCGTTTATAAATTATTGCCTAATTGCAATTGCACTTCATTTCTTAAGAAAAGGCATTTCCACTTCTCAGATTCTTAAAAATCAGCTAGTGATTGATATAACAAACAACGTTACTATACTTCAAAACAAAACTAGCTTATTTTGTTGATGCCCTGCAAAAAAACACACAAACATCAAAACAAATTGTTGTAGAGGTCTAAAATTCTTCAAGATTAAACGATGAGGTCAGTCTCTTATATTCGCACTTCTCGAACGTGAACATGATTTCGGGGATAAACTGCACAGCGATATTTAAAAGTTTATTTACGGTAAAGCTTAAATTTGCGTTAACATCATGATGCTGTTGTTCTTACCACGTAAATTGCAGCAGCTAGCATGACAAAACGCTTGCGTTTCAATTTGAAATTCTTTTCATTTTCAGTTTAGACTCCCGTTTACCAGCTGAGCAAGTAGTTACTATCAGCATAAACTTAATTGCAATTTGAGCTGTAAGAATAAAATAACTAAGCTCAAAATTTTGTGCTTTATTTGGCTAATAAATTACAATTTCATACATTGATGTTAGAAAGATAAAAAATGTCCGTAAAAGTTGCAGAAGACTTTAGGCTTAGCCTGTGTTTGCATGCCAATCTGGTTGATTCACGCTTTTCGCAGCAAGTGAAAACGACTAAACATGTAAATCTGCACAGAAAATTAAACACTTTATTTTTTGTGTGGTCGAAATTAGCATAAACTTAATAAAATAATTTCACTGCAAAAATATTCAGAAAGATAACTTAGTTTACAAATTAGTGCTGAATTGGTGAATGAATTTCAAATCCATAGAGTATTATTTCAATGAATATTCCTTAAACAAGTTTTTCACAAATTTCTCGAGTGTAAAGTGATCAAGCATTGACAAAAACATCCGGTTGAATTGGGTCAAAGGTTGAAAAGCAGCAATCCCTTGAATCTTCTATATTAGCTTCACCACCAAATCACAAATCCTCATCAGTAACAGACGCTCGATCACCATTAACCCAAACAAAATTTCCTTCACTTTCTTGATCACTCAGACCGATCCAATAAAGATAATTCTTCCGCAACGACAAGCCTTGATAAATAGCGCTGTAAAAATATGAGGACTTTATTAATTATTGTCGTACTTCTTCCTCCTATTTAGAGAAAAAAAGCTTGTCGTTCTGTGGATGAATCTGCAGTCTGCACCCGCTGGAAATTGGAAATAGTAAGCTTTTGGTAGATTTTTTTCTCAAATTTGCTGCTTATTAAAGAACCCGCCATGCAAAGATGATTGTCAAAAATCTCCACATCCAAAGATGCATCAACTTGGACACGTGAGGCTGGGTGAACCAAGGTCAATGACGTCATGAAACCAGGTTTGTTGTATAAACGACTCGTTAATGTTCTCGGACTGTGAGACTTAATTTCAAACATTCTCGTTTTAGTTTGCAAAGATTTTCCATACTTTCTAATCCTTACATTTCGGACTCCATGTACTTTGAGATCTGCTCCCCAGCTTTGGCAAATACGTCGAGTTTCAATCCACGGTTCTCCGAAGGCGAGGGAATCAGTAGCTCTATACTGATATCCGTTGAGTGGAGAAAACCATCCTTCCTCTAACTCAATTTCTCCACGAACTAGCGCTGCAGTTGTATTTGCTTGACCTGCAAATATTTTAGACATCAAGAAATTCGGTTTGCGGTCCAAGCATAAGTAAGTTCTGGAAAATGTCGGTACTACTAAAAAATGCATATACTGGGAAATGGCGGTGCAGAAAATTTTAGAACCAAAGTCGGTATTGGAAAGTGCCGTTACTGAAAATGCCAGTACTCTCAAATGCAGGTATTGAAATTGGAAGTACTATTCTTTCAAATGATGCCACTGAAAAATGCCAGTTCTGAAAACGTCGCTACTGAAAATTGGCAATATATAGTCAATGCTACTTTCCTAAAAATTAAAAATACAATAAATAAGTTCCTTCTTCATAATGCATGCAGAGGTGGAGTCGAGGACCTAACGTTCGAGGCCAAAGCAAAGGACCCCCCAAAAAAAATTCCAGGCAAGGACCGACTTTTCGAGGACCGTCGCTCTCGAGGCCAAGACCAGAAATGGTCCAGGTTAAATACCAAGGACAATTTTCAAACTCAATTTTTTGTAAATTTAATTACGATTGGCAAATTTTCAGACTTCTTGAACTTGAAGGAGCTTAAAATTGCATGTTGTTAAGTTTTCGATTATAATTCGAAAATGTTAGAGCCCCGGAGCAATCGTTTGTTGATAATGAAGCCCCCTTTTTTCAATAGTTTTTCAAGTGCAAATTTTATTGTTTGATTTTTTGGTTGTTAAATGAATTTTTTTTAATATTAAATTCAAAAATAATGCAAAATCAATCCATTTTCTTAAAATGATCCTGGCGTGTAACCAGGATTTTTCGAAGGAAGAAGGCGGAGGAAGAAAATTTATCCGCGTCCTACAGGCGGAGCTGGAGGTTTAGTGGTCTGAAAACACAGCCCTCAACCATTGGGCCATTTTGGTAATTTTTGGGAACAAACGTCTTAATTGGATAACATTTCACACGTTTATAAAACCATTTGAAACAACTATAAATTGCAAAAATTTGGAAGCTTTTTGACAGAATTAAATTACCTATCCTCTTTAGTTTCTCCTTATTTCCTGGTCAAGTTCAAATTCAAAAAACGCTTAAATTCATGCATTTTTATTTTTTGGTCAGTTGTTAGACGCCATTAAGTCATTCTACTGCCGACCGAAGGTTAGTGTTCGGTTAAATGGCAAGCAATCAAAGACGTTGTATTTTGGCAAGGATGCGTTTTGTTGTCGCTCCTTTTCATTGTTTACATAATATGGATCGACAAAATAATGCAGTCAAGCTGATGAGTGTGCCACGATTGAAAATTGCAAAATCAGTCGTCTGCTTTTGGTAATGGTTTGGTTCTGCTGACTTCCACAGAACCTAGCCTTCAGCGCACATTAAATAGCTTTGCCAATGCATGTGACACCGCAGGAATGAAAATAAGCACGGCCAAAACTGAGGCACTTGATCTTTCAAGAAACCCTGCACAGTGCTCGTTGCAGTTGAGTGGAGCGACATTGAAGCAGATAACGAAGTTCAAGTATCTTTGGGTTGCATTCATTCGTGACGGAAGGCAAGATGAAGAACTGGATACTCGAATTGGCAAGGCTAGTGCAGTAATGCGAGCTTTGCACCATTCGGTTGTCAAGAAATGAGAATTGTCGAAAATGGCAAAGCTCTCGATTTTTAAAACAGTTTTTGTCCCGATTCTCACTTATGGTCATGAATCAAGCGTAATGACCGAAAGAATGTCATCACAAATTCAAGCGTCCGAAATGAGGTTTTTGCAAAGAATCGAAGGAGTTACACTGTTCAACAGAGTGCGTAGCCCTGAGATCCGAAAATTTCTCAACATCGAGCCGTTACTTCACCCAATAAAAAGATCTCAGCTTGGATAGCTCTGTAAACAGAATGTCTCAGGAAAGACTTTCCAAACAAGCTTTACTTGCCTAAGTAAATGGGAGGCGACCAGTTGGACGACCTAGAACTACAGTAGATGGGTCAATTACATAGTGGATCTTTGATGGAATCATGTGGGACTTCACCCAAGCTAAATGATGGATGTGATGGAAGATCGTGAAATGTGACGGCTTAATCTCGAATTGCTGCCCCCGCAACCCTCACAGAAAAGCCGGCAATGCTGAAAGAAAGAAAGGATTTGGATTACTTCTGAACATAAAAATTGGTCTTGAGAAACAGTTTCACTAAGAATAAAAGAACCAAAGCTGTCGTAAACATTTTATTTAAAAAGAGACGTTTCGACTAATTACTTAAGTCATTGTCAATCTGTAAATAATGCACAAGAAAAATTAAAGCAATAGGTAACCTGCAAAACTTTGCAGGTTACCTATTGCTCTAATTTTTCTTGTGCATTATTCACAGATTGACAATGACTTAAGTAATTAGTCGAAACGTCTCTTTTTAAATAAAATGTTTACGACAGCTTTGGCTCTTTTATTCTTAGTGAAACGATTTGGATTACGTTTTCTAAGTGGCTTGGCTAGGAGGAGGAGCTTCAGAAGCAAGGTTCTGTGGCGAAGGCAAAGCCACAAGCTGCTATATCTAAAAGCATAGGTATAACGTCCCAAGCGGCCACTTAGCAATTCTAATTATTGTTTTTGAAAAAATAGCAAGTTTTGAAAGTTTTAAGGGAGATTTTACAAACCAATTTTCAAAGCTATTTGAAAAAGAAAATACTGTGTAGTGTACTGCACTTCAGTTGCAAAAAATTCAGTCTCTCAACGTTAATACAATCTTTTCTTTACGCTGCAGTACATGTGATGTCGCTCTAGCCTCGGATCTGATTTCTATCTATAAGCAATTGCTTTGTGCGCCAAAAAATTAGTCAAATTTAGCATAAAGTATTTCAAAACAGGATGTAAAATAAGGGCCCTAGCAGGACCGTATTAAGGAAAGAGGCATTTGCTTCAAGCTACCTGTCAAAAGGTCCAAAATTGAAAAAAACGTGAAAACATTAAATCAGTATTTTTTTAAACATGCCCGAATAGTTTGCCGAAGTTTTGTAACCGTATCTTCATGACGTGGTGTGAAAAACTGGTTACGTACAGCGTGCTTTTATCAGATTTTTGAACAGATATTTTATTTCTCATTCGATTTTTTAAATTATTCTTCGGCGAGTGTTTTTTTTTTGTACAGCATTTTATTAATGATGATTCCTATATCGGCGATCCCCAATCCCAAAATCCTTCAGAGGACATGGCTTTTCCTCCAAACCGCCCGTCTATGATGTACTCGAGTGGAGTTGTTCTTTCTTTTCTCCATGACAAATTGTTTGCTCTCAAATATTTTTAAAACCAGTTTGACGTTCTCAAGATATGTTTTGTTCGTTAATATACACAATACCGGAACATTTCATTACGACACCCGATGCGCTTTCTGCAGAATCACCATCCTTCATGTTTTTGAATAAGCTATGTTTATGCCCACGGCCCTCGGATGTCTCATTACGCCCCAAAAGGGCCTCAATGCTTTGCACCCACTGCTTCAAAAATATTAGCAGAAACGAAAACAAGTAATTTTCTGCAATGGCTCTTGCTCTTCACATTTTCCAAATAGAGGTTTCACACAATTCCATATAAAATAAGTATTAGTACGAGTGGGCTGGAGTTGTAAGTCGGACCGCGCTTTTCGGGTGGGGTAAGGTTCGAGTTTGGGGTTTAAGAGTGACAAAATTTTGGGCTTAATTCGGGTTTGACACGTGACTTGTGTTAATTACAAAAACATTATCAAAATAACTTCGCAACATTGAATGAAGACTTAAAAGCTCTTTAGCAACAATCTATTGCAGCACACAATTATTCTTATTGCATCACAATTTGTCAATAAGTACAATAGTTTGATTTAGTGCAGCTAATTAATTATTAAAAAAAAGAAATTAACCGTACACTTTTTTTAGATCTAATTTGACTTTCGTGTTTTTTTTGGCTGTTTCGGCTTCTGATTATTTTTCGGGTTCGGGCTCATATTTTCGGTCCGGGCTCGGGCTTAAACAAGTCGACCCGTTTACAACTCTGGACTGGGCTAACATATTTTATTATTTTTCAAATAAGGAAACGAATTTCCAGGCCACAAATTCATGTTATCTTTGTTTCGTTTGTAGTAACCGAGTGAATATAATTTAATATACAGGGTGAGCCAAAAGTATGTGGACGGCATATGGAATAGATTTATGCCTCAGTTACTTTAATCCAATTGTTCATTTTAACTTTGTTATAACTATGTTATTTGTGGTATATTATTACAATTTTAGTACTAAAATTTGTTTTATATTTCCCTGTTTTCTATTACTATGTTACTCCTAATTTTTTTTTACTGTCCACCTACTTTTGGCTCACCCTGTATTTGTCCTTGTATAATTGTCTGCGGTATCCGGTTATTGGCACATATCGCTCATTGCTATGGGTGGTATTGTGTAATGAACGGATATTGCGAGACAAAAGAAATTTAATTAATGTTGTTTTTGTTCTCGCTTTTCTTTGTTTAATGCCACACCGTTTTGTTAGAAGCGATCAAGTAGTATGTAATAAACTAATAATAATAACAATAGCATTAATATTACTAATGACATGAAGCTAAGCAGCGATATATACACAGCGAGTAAACAAAGAAAAGCGAGAACAAAAACAACATTAATTAAATTCCTTTTGCCTCGCAATATCCGTTCATTACGCAATACCACCCATAGCAATGAGCGATACGTGCCAATAACCGGATACCGCAGACAATTATACAAGGACAAATATATTAAAATATGTTCACTCGGTCACCAAACGTTAACAGTATTTTTGTTTTTTACTGATCAAAAAATGATACTGTCCTTTAGCCGAGTACAAAAGATTTTCGAGGACCTGTACGCTTCAAAGCCAGGTTTGAGGCCAAGGCCAAGGACTTCAAAAATGTCTTCGTAGCCAAGAAATCACCGAAGACTCCACATCTGGACGCATGCCTGACTGTTGTGGGAGGGTTTGTTTGAGGGCAGTCACTATCATTTGAGGGTGAAAGAACTGAAAAGTCTCCAACCAGAAAATGGGTGAGCAAGAAAGAAGTATTTTTGATAGGTAACATTTATCACATGCATTTCTCGGTATATTGTCATTTTCGAATACCACATTTTCTGCATGAATTTTCAGTACCGCCATTTTCCTGTTCCAGCATTCTCCAATACCGGCATTTTCAGCACCGTTCTTTACTTGTTTTCTTGTACGTAGTTGTAATCTAGTAAACGAATTGTTACAAAGAGACACAAATGTAGTGCAAGGTTTTTGTATAGACTCACAATTAATAAGAAGTAAAAGACAGCAGTTAATGATATGAGGCTTGAAATTACTCAATATTATTATTACGCTACTGGACTTTACTTCAATCAACCAACCTTTTATACCATCAGACGTATTGAAACACGTAACAACATCGACTTTCAAAATTTAATGGTTAAAGTTTAAAAATTTGTGGTTTTTGAGATTGCTTGGGACACATTTTTTTTTGCTAGGGGAACCAACGTGGGGATTTTTTTTAGCAAAACACATAAAAAAAATTAATGTTAGATTAACCAAAAACCTTGTTTGGTCTTTACCTTAATCTCAGGCAAATTTTACAAAATCCCAGCTACTTGTTAATTATCAGCAAAAAACACTCATTTTTGAATGTTTTTTGGCCTAAGTTTAATTCTTCTTATCGATATGGCAGGGTAATACTAGCTTCATCCAATACTTTGTTTAGGAAATATAATTGGAGGAAAGCACGACAATTTTAAAAGACTTCAAAAAATAAAAAGAATGGGTGGAGTGTAAATATGTTGAATCAAACTCTGTCGACTCCCCAGCGCGATATTAAAAAGTAAGATTAATCAATTTTGCTTCATTTCGGTTTGATGAAGCAGGGCCTTATAAATGCATGGGACTGCCCAGAAACAGACATTTCGGGTGGATTGAAGGAAAAGGGGAAGTGAAAATAATGTTTGCCAAAAAAAAACAAAAAATAGAAAAAACATTACTCAAGAAGTGGAATCCTAAATGGCAGGCAGGAGCAGGGCTACTTGGAAGTTTAAAGAGCAAAAGCCACAGCCGCTGAACTGATTTTTCAATTCAAACTTTTTGCTACCATAATAGCGAATTTTAATCTAGATTTAGCAAATTATGAAAATATTTTAAAATATAATTTTAAAATATTTGAAATTACTTAATTCGATTTTACACGCTATGGCGGAAAGGCAAAAGCGCCCTTCCAAAAGTGTTCCATTTCTTGTTTTTTTCGTAATAAATCCCTTTAGAAAAAAAGTTTTACTTCAATTCAAATCAACTTTAAGTCAAATTTATTTACAAATAACACTGGAAAATTTGAAGTTGCTTAGGTAAGGAAAAGTTTCACAATTTTGGGATTTGTTGCAGTCACTTACCAAATTCAAGAACTTTTTGACCTATTCAACAGAAATGACATCGCATAATGTTTTTGTGGCGTAACCAGTTTGACTTGGGCGTTTTATAATTCAGTTTCCAAAAAATATGCACAAAATCTAAGCCGCCTTTAACGTCATTAAAAATATGACGTTATTTTTTTGAAAATATATCTTTGAAGTGACTGTTGTGACGTGATCAATTCAAATTCAATTTTTCAACAAACATTTTGATAAATACCTTAAATCTGCACGCCATATTTCGTGTTTTCATGTCATTTGGTTTAGAAGTTAGATGGGAGGCATTTTGCCCCCTCCCCAGTTTAAAATGCTTGGTCAAAAAAGACTTCGTGTAAAATTGGGTTAAAAGCTGCCACCAGCTGCGACCACTAATAAACAAGTTTGGGGAAGAAAAACCTTGAAGAATTAAAGGTTGATAGAAGAATCTAAAAAAAACTTAACTTTTTTTAAAATCCAAACCGGCCAATTGGTCGAGCGGTAACGCCATTATCTCTAGAGCGAGAGATTCGAAGTTCAAATCTCGGGCCGGGAAAAGCCGACACATTGTTGCCAACGGCTTGCCACCTCTGCGACATTTTTTTGATAAGAATCTGTGTTGCCCGGGCGCAATGACGCGGAGATGGGCCTCTCGAACTCATTACACGCTTCGGTGTAATACAGCGAGCATAATGAAAGATTTGATTTGAACTTAAAAATCAGAAATATACTCCACACTATAACTAACAATAATTATTCGATCTGAACGCTTCGACGTCTATGCTTCCTAGAAATACGCAAAATTACAATTTACAGTAAATTTCGCCCTTCAAAAAATTTTAAAATTTTACAATTAACTAGAGATTTTAATAATTAATCTTTTTTATTGTACTATATTTACAATTATGAGGTTATGCCCCCCGTTAAATGTAGTTCGTCGACAGACAATATCGGATTTGTTTGTATGTTGTTTTTTTTTTGTTTGTTATCCCAAGTCACCAAATTTCTTCAATCGTTAACTTACTACTACTTGTGTTGGTTTGAACAGTTTCTTGTCGTTGCTGACCTAACAAATTCAATTTGTTTGAAACAGAACCATATACAGATACAGATTTGGTTATTTGCACTAAATACACATCGCAAATACGTTAATGCAAAAAGTAGGGAGAAAACAAAACGACCATACGATCATCAGAGTCAGTTGCCACTCTGCTTATGGTTGTTAATTTAATAAAAGTACTGCTAATGCTAATTAAACTCGGAAATTTTTTGAACAAAAATATTAGGTTTCAGCAAAAAGGCGAATATTAAGTAATGGGGAAAATACCTGACAGGAAAAGTAAAAGCAAGTAGAGGTAATCAAACAGCAGAAAATTTTACAGTAGATAACAAGAAAAACAATATGCAAGCATGGCTATTGGCCAGTGACTTAAGCAGGAGTTTCAAAAGATTGGAAGGAATGAGGCAAAAAATAAATTGCTGGAAACCAACAAAGGTAACCAATCATTGGCCACTGGAAGCAAAGAGGGTTTATTGCTTTTAAAAGTTTCGCAAAAGCAACTCAATTTCTAGACTGTTTTTCTCAAATCTTTGTTTATGAAAGATCTGTGGTTGAGCTGGGCAAAACATACAAAATAACATAAAAACAACCACAGGGACATAAGCTAGTTGTATAGTCATTCCTTCTTGTGCTCCTGTACGCACGAACAAATATTGATGCAATAAAAATTTTTTCTAGCTGTTAGTGATATTTCATACGTAAGAAGCAAAATACCAAATGCTGCAGTAATTTTTTACAGATGCACAAAAATAACTAGTGCACACACACACACACACACACACACACACACACACACGCACACCCTAACACTCACGGTCAAAAACGCAATAAGTGAAACTAGCAATATAGGCGTGGGTACTAAAAAATAATTTCTTGCTATTTCTTGGTATTTCTTGTTCAGCAAAATTGGAAACTTTCTTGGTATTTTGAAAACTTTATTATTATTATTATTATTATTATTATTATACAAAATATTAGCAATGAAAGTTCGTGGCTATTGTACCTTCCAAGGCGGGGTTACTGCTGTATATTGTTGTTATGAGATTAAAAAGTTGAATAATTTTTGTGATAGATTTTTGATTATTCTGTTTTTCTTAATCGTTTTTTTTTTTTTACAAAGTATTTGACATTTTAAATCAAAATATTTTATCTTTTATCTTGGTATTATTTTTATTATTTGCCTTTAAATTAATTTCGCCTTTATTAATTGACGCAAAACCCCTTTCGCTCGGGGAAAAGTAGGTTGAGGAGACAATTCTCCGCTTGAAAAATTTTCCGATGGTTTTGTACAATATATTACTTGGGCTAAAATTATTTTTTTGAAGACGTTGCATATTAAATCTGCAAAAATATGCTATAAACTTGATGTGAAAAATAGTGATAATCACTGTATATGAAATCGCTTATAATTGGGTATTTTCAGTTAATTAATTGCGTTATATTGGTAGAACATAAAAAATTACTATTCAAAAAAGTTAAAAAGTTCAAAACTATTTAAATATTAACTAAAAATTAGCATCAATTTAGAATCATTAAAACTTTTTCCATTATAGGTTTTCGTGTTTCGACCAGTAACTTAAGCCATCTTCACGGCTAGCATTTAGAAGCATAAGTTATTCGTCTACACAATTTATGATTGAAATATACAGTGCGAATGAGCTATCGCGACGCGTTCTGACCTTGCTCAAGGGTCTCATCAGGCGAAAAGAATAACACATATTTAAACATGCAATGATACAAAACTGCAACCAAAAAATTGGAAACAAACATTAGCAGCAATTTAGAATCATTAAACTTTCAAACATGCAATGATATAAAACTGCTTTTACCAAAAACTTAAAGCTCTTCGCCTGATGAGACCCTTGAGCAAGGTCGAAACGCGTCGCGATAGCTCATTCGCACTGTATATTTCAATCATAAATTGTATAGATGAATAACTTATGCTTCTAAACGCTAGCCGTGAAGATGGCTTAAGTTACTGGTCGAAACACGAAAACCTATAGTTTTAGGTTGACAATCATTGAATAGAAAAAATGTTAATAATTAAATATTCAAATATTAATTACGTTACTTATTGCGAATATTCAATTAATAGGTACATTTAATTCAAAACTTAGAGTGTTTCAAAAGTTTTGACATCATTTTAAACGTGAATATCTCAAAATTTATGTGATCCAAGTCAATCAAATTTGACACGTATTAAAGAGAACTGTATAAATTTTATGTAAAATTGTCATTTACCCTCTATCATCAGCACAAGAAAGTGTGTTACTGGTTTTAGAAATTTTATACTAATTTTTAAAGTTCGCTTTATTTTACGCGAGAGTAGGGGAAAGCAAAAAATTTTCCTATTTTTCTACAAATCAAAAATCATAGGAACACCAAATTTAGTATGCGAGTTAATTGGTGTTCACCAAACCTTTCTAAAAAATTGGCTTTGAGTTGATGACGTCATATTAGTGACATCACGGCCATATTTTAAAAATGATGCCAATGACGTCATAGGCGGCTAAAATTTTGCACAAGAGTATCGTTTTTAAAAGTGAATCAAAAATGCCCAAGTCAAAGTGGTAACGTCGCAAAAACATCTTATGACGTCATTGAAGTTTTGTATGGGCCAAAAGATGCTCAGATTTTGAAAAATGACTTCCGTAAACCTCAAAATTTGGAAACTTTAGCCACTTCAAACTTTTAGGAGTAATTTGTGAATAAAGTTGACTCAAAGTCGTCAAGTTGGTTTGAAGTAAAAATTGTTTTCCTGAAGAGAATTATCACAAAAAATTTCAGCATTTCAGCAAGAAAATTACCAGCACCAATTTCTAAAGTTTTTAACAATAATATTGTTATACTGACGATAGAGTGCAAATGATGTTATTAAGCAAAACATATATTTGTTCACCCTAATACCTGTCAAGTTTGATTGACTTGGAGCATATACTTTTTGAGAAATTTACGTCTAAAATGTTGTCAAATTTTTTGAAAAGGTACTGTAGGTCAGGGGCGTCCAACCCGCGGCCTGCGGGCCACTTGTGGCCCGCCAAAGCTTTCAAAGTGGTCCGTTAAACTTTCTATATTGGCTGGTTAATTCATCCTTACGCGCAGACACGATATTGTGAGTTACAGATAGAGATGTAAAAAAAAGTTTTTTTGCGATTGTTTTTTTTGCGTTTTTTTGTTTTTTGTTTTTGTTTTTTTTTTGTTTTTTAGTGTTTAATTGAAAAAAAACACAGTCCTTACTTGAAACAAAGTTGATAAACGGTGTGCTTTTAATTGAAAAAAACACAATTCCTGCATTTTAGAATGTATTTTTACTATACAATTCTCAGCCGATAGTGAAGTCAATCGATATTTTGTAGTGATTTAAAAGCATCATTATGAATGCAGAATAAATAATTGTTGTTAAATTTGATCAATTTTGGTTGTTGGTCTAAGCAGCGATGGCGGAACCATTTTGAAAGTGGGGGGGCCCAAAGTCTATCCAGTTTTTTCACCTACAGCGCATAACGCGCAGTTATAAGCTTAAAGCGATTTTCGTTGTTTTAGCACTAGCTACTGCAAATGCAGCATGTCGCTAAAGGTTACCGAAACAACGCAGTTCGTTTTAAAAAGTGCGCCCATAAATGTTATACCAAGTCGTAATTAATCATCAAAAACAATAGCAATAATATTAGGCCTATTCAATATCCATAATAAAACAGTCGCAAATTTAGTCACAGCAAAAATGCTACATTGTTATTTATTAGTAAACACACTGCAAATGTACACATTAAACTCGACATACAGCCCAATAAAAAGGAGGATACCTGATAAGCTAGGGCCTTGCCTCAATTTTCTTTTTGGAAATGTATAGGATATGCTGACCAATTTTTTCCCTTTGTTAACATATTGCATTGCAGGCTTTTAAACTTACGATATTTTTTAAAGTTCCGACTCCTGCACTCCACGAGTCCACAGTCTTGCTTAAATCTATGAGAACTTAATTTTTTTGTAGTAACGTCTAGCTTGACAAAGATTTGCCAAAATCTCCAGTATTTGATCACTGTTAATTTTGCGACTGCGATTCCTGTAGCTTGTCCGCTTGACTTAAAAATAAACTCAGCTTATCATATTATGGGTCTATTGCAAACCGTAAATTGTAAAAGGCAGTTTAATATTTCTATTCCAAACCAAGTCTTCAGCCCTCCGTTTAGCTAAATTTGCAAACTTACTTATCATTGTGGGAGTACCAGTACCGCTTCGACTATCATAGCTTGAACTTAAATCGCTGGTAAGGCCACTACCATTATCCGAATTTTCGTTGCTATCTTCCCCTTGGTTTATTATCGGCTGCTTAGATGGAGGTTCTGAACTTGACTATTCTGCTAAGAAACGTTTGCAAAAAAACGATGTTATCTTTTTCGTTTTATTTTTATATTAGCATTATAAGCGTGTTAAGCTCAACAGCAACATATACAAATAACATATAACAGGTGCATAGCCGGAAATCCGCAATGGGGGGGCTGTTTTGGGGAAGATAGCCGATGGGGGTCTGGGGGCAAAGCCCCCAGCCGCTGGAGGCACGGGGGTCTGGGGGTGGAGCCCCAGCGCTCGAAAATTTTGCATTTTTTAGCAAAAATAACTTAATTATAGGGCTATTTTGATTAAAAAATAATGCTTTTAAAACGTGGATTAGAAACTGGCAGTGCAAACATGATTAAACTGGTGGCATAAATGGGCTATTTGGGAGGTGGCTAATGGTAAAATGTTTGTTCTCTTGTTTAGATGCTGATAAATTATAAAATAGAATAGTTCAATAAAACTAACTCGGAGTAGTCTATTTCGTAAACAATTTATAGAGAAAAAAAAATTGCGGGGAGGGGGGAGGGGGGGCTAATGAAAAGAGATTTGAGAGAAATGATTGGTAATTAACTTATACTGAATAGCCTCCCTATTCCGTAGTTTATAATATATTTGTTGATGACGCCTATGTTTAGCATTTTTGCGCTTGCGATCAAATTTGATTGCTTATTTTTGACGATTTTTCAAAGTTTTCATTTAGCTGTTAGTTTTGTTTTTGACAAATTAGCCCCCCCCTGAATATATGTTTCAAAAGATGTTTTGAATCACTATTTAGTCCTCCACTCCAGGGCATAAAATAGTCTCAAAAGTGCCAAAAACGTACTGTTTTTCTCATTTTGCATTTTGGTCGACATGCCGATGGGGGGGGGACTATAGCCCCCCCCCCCCGCCCTCCCCCCTGGATACGCTACTGACAACGCTTTTTAGAGCAAGAGTCATTGGAGGCATTCCATTTTAGCTTCCTTCCAAAAGTTACTTGAAACGCGTGAGTGCAAAATATGAAGATTGCATCGCTTCTTCCTTTTCCAGATTCAACACTTTACTTTTTGCGTTAGTATCCATTCGCTATTTACTATTTTTGTGGTGGTCAAGAACAAATAAATAAATGAATTATCTGAGAAAATAATGTAGCATAGTACTCATTTTTTACACCACAAATTAACCTATAATTGTTCATCAGCGGCACACCAATCAAATTCGCTCCTATTTCGTCAGTGACGCTTATAATAATTACGTAACGATGCAAAGAATGGCGGCTGGGTACAATAACCGTGGTGAGGGGAGGTTATTTTTGGAGATTTGAAATCACTTTCAGAATAACGTAAACATCGTATAGTCGCAAAAATGACAGCCGCACAGGTATTAAACCTAAACCGAAGGTATCGTACTCTTAACACGAGCATCACAATTGGGAATGGAATCGATCTCGTGTTAAGCTCAAGAGGAGAACTTACGCTACAAAAATTATTTTAAGTCATCGTCGTAAAAGTCAATGCATAATAGTCCAATGCCTTCCCACCCGGTTAGGAGTGTGAGTCTGCATTTTACGCCTTCTGGTTTCGACATCTATGATATTAAGTTGCAAAAACATTTTTCAGCAGTGTTAATTTAGAAAAAAATCACATAAATTAGGGCCCCCCCTGAAAAAAAGTGGGGGGCCGGGGCCTCCCCGGTTCCGCCACCTATGGGTGTAAGAAAGTACGGATATAAGGCCCGTTTGAATGCAATGTAATGCTCGTCCTTTTTGAAGCTTGTCGAATAAATTTATTCTAGCAGCAAATTCTTTTTACTGGTTTGCAATAGTTTTGCAAATTAGCATTTTTCTTTTTCAATGCAGGGCTTCTTATACGTCCTCCATTTCCTCTTTTCTGAATTTAATTTGAAGTGCACTTGTTTTGCCCAAAATAGACAGTTGCAATTTTAATATAGCATGCAGAGAGCTAGCGTGCTGAATGGCCTTCAGCAATTTTGACATTAAAATGGCAGAAAAATTTTTAAGTTCAGCTAGATCAGGGGGGCACAACTTGCGGCCTTACGGCAGTATGTGGCCGTAAAAGGATTTTTTACGGCCGTGAAATTGTACTTCAAAATGCACGTTGTGGCGGTCGTGCATTGATTAAAATGTTTTGCTACGTAACTATTAAGAAATAACGGCTAGGAACAGTTACGATATGCTAACTGTACATTTAATTATGACGATAACATGCCAGCGCTATTTACTTGCCAATGCCCCAAGCAACAAAAAAACGTTTTAAAAACGTTTTTTTTGGTATCTGAAAAGTGTCAAAAACGTTTAAACAAAATGTTTTAAAAACGTTTTTTTGTGGACTCCTAATAACGTTTATTTAACGTTTTAAAAAACGTATCTTCAAACCGCAAAAAAACGTTTATCAACGTTTAACAACATCGTTTTATAAAAACGTTTCTTTTTTGTTTTTTTAGAAGTATTGAAAGCGTTTCGAGAACAAAGTATAAGTAACATTTTTGAGGACATCAATTGAACGTTTCCAACAGCATTTATTAAATGGTGTTAAAAACGTGTTATTAACGTAAAACAAAAACGTTTTTGGAAACGCTTTTTCGTTAATTTTTTGAAAAGTTTACAAAACGTTTTTGATTAACATATAAATAATCTTTTTGAAGACTCTTAGTAACGTTTATTTAACGTTTTCTGCAATGTTATTTACGTGGGATTCAAAACAAATTATTAACATAAAACAAAAACGGTTTTGGTAACTTTTTTTGTTTTTAAAAGAATTGCAATACGTTATTGATGCAGATTGCAGACGATTCAGGTATAATATTTTTTCGAATTGTGAAAATCTTTAATACAGCAATGTATTAAAGGTAAGTACACAAATAACGTAAATTTTGTTAAGGTGATGATGCCGCCAGTCAGTTTCATTAAAATAAGCAGAAAAAACGTTTTTTGAACTCACGGTGACTTTATTTAAAAAATTCTGTAATACAAGCTTTCGTTAACTTATGTTAACTTTTCAGAAGTATAAGTAAATGAAAACAAAAGCATAATACGAGTATGAAAAATTGCTTTGAAAAAAATTTAAGATGCAATAATGTTAATAATGGCTATCAAAGTTGTAGTATAGAAATGTCAAAATTAATGTCGAAAAATCCAAATCAATTGCACATAGACACCAACATGCATTAGTAAGTAACTTTTCCAATATCCCAAATAGAAATAATAAATCCTGATCTAAGGTTACGGCGAAGTGAAGGAAAGATAAAAGATACAAACAAAGCAAAGTTCGAAAATTTGACAATGCAAGTACAATTAAACTAATTAAAATGTAAAACAGTAACACTGGAAAGCACAGTATTGCTAACGAGTTAAGAGCCG
Source organism: Trididemnum nubilum (assembly GCA_963965965.1). NCBI lineage: Eukaryota > Metazoa > Chordata > Ascidiacea > Aplousobranchia > Didemnidae > Trididemnum > Trididemnum nubilum. The sequence goes on from OZ014479.1 coordinate 16,578,199, forward strand.
ACAAAAACACATTACAAACTACCAGATGAAAGCAAACAGTAAACAAATTTCCAACGTAAACAAACACTACAACAATACAGCAAAACGAACAAAAAATGCGTGGGACATTTTGGTGTAGGTCAAAACAACAATAAAGTAAAATCCGTGAATACTCATCGCGAGCTGAAATAATATACTGTAAATGTGCTATGTTTATATATGTAGTAGTGGAATATAAAAAATGGAAAAAATACGACATTTGGAGCTACGAAAATAGAGGGCTAGGAACTTTAAGTTTTGGTCAAGATTGGCAGTGCTGTTTAACAATAAAATCATCTTTTGTTCCTCAATTTGTTTTTGGCGTCTCTTGTAATTGAGCCTCTGTAATAACCGTAACTTGAAGATGTTGAAGTTGGTGTTGCGGTAAATAGAAATGAGTGGAAACTTGTTAAGTTCTTTTTTATGTGATGTCTGTTTTGTGGCTATTAATTCTTTGTCTTATGGCCAGTCTCGCCAATATAGATCGCTTTGGGACAAAGTTTGCAAATTATGGCGCATATTACATCGGCTGTACCACATGTAAAGTTAGCCCTGACAAAATATTAGGAATCGTTGGAACCTTTAATGTAACTAGTGGTGTTGATATGGCAACGGAGTTGGCACCTTGAAAGTTGCAAGGAGAAGTGTGATAATTAGTAGAAGTAGAAAGTAAAGTGTTTGAAGTAAGTATACGTAGTAAATTTCGTTGCACGTGATTTTGGCAAAATAGTTGAAGTTTTTGGTTAAGATTAATTGCATCATTTCTTGATTGCACTAGCTGAAATTCAAATAAAACAGAAAGCAATACAAAATTCAAGTCAATTAATGCAAACATTTCTACATTTATTCACTTTTAACAGCTTTATTGCCAAACTATTAATTTGTATTGATTTTTGATACTAATTAAGATTTTGCTTTAGGCATAAAGTAAGAAAATATAGATTTCAGAATATTTTACTCAAGGTTATAGTTTGCAGACAAATTTTTAAAAACCATTTTATTATTATGTGCTGGTTTTGATTTAATTTTTTCAAGGATACTAGATTTTTAGAAATTTTTACATTTTACAGCACATTCATTTTTTATGGTATACAGTACTTTGCAACTTTATTTTAATAAGATAAAGAATTAAAATAATATCCTCTCATGTCCTTACTCAATTTAAATTAGCTCAGCAGAGATGTCCATGGCTGAAGCGATAGAGCAAATTTAACAAAAGAAATTATTGCAATTACAGTCCGAATATAACACAAAAGCAAGTAAACGCATCAATATTAGTTTTATTAAAAAAACGATGATAATACTAACAAACTGCGCCGACAAACAGTATTTACAACAAATTTGAAAACGTGAAGTGGTGTGCCTTAAAGCTTAAAAGGCCATTCATTTTTACTGTTAACCAAAATGTTGGGATAAGCCTGAAATGCATGCTCACCGAATTTGAAGTTTCTACAGCAGGTCTTGCTGTCTTCAAGATATTGCAGTGCATAATTTACAACTTTCCTCTTACTTCAATGCTGCCATTTTGTCAGTATTATGACTGAAAATTAGGATTGCTAGATTACACTTATTGAAAAGCAGCTAATTTTACAGTACCGAATCTTTTTCTTGTTTTGACAACAACTCTGCTGCAAAATATTTATTGAAACTCAGAAACATGTAGTAACTATCTGAATTTTTTTTTTTGCAAATTTGCAACCCTGGCAAAATTTCTAAAGAAAGAAATCCTTTTTGAGGAGATACATAAGCTGTTTTGGTATTTTGGTAACAGAAAATTGTAGAAAGCTCAAAATTGGTGAAGCTAGTCTTCAGATCTTTCAAGTGTTTTTGAGAGAAAACCGAGCAAAAACTTGTTAACCGAGCAAAAACTTGAAAACCGAGCAAAAACCGAGCTAAATGTTTTTTGAATACTAGCTGTTTTTTGTTATTTCTGCAAGCTTTTGTGGGTGTGTAACCAGCGATGGCGGAACCATTTTTTAGAGTAAGGGTGGCCCAACAACAGTGACTAGTTTTTTTCGTGTATAGAGTGTAGGCGCTCCAGCAAAATTTTGTTAAGGGTTTATGTGTAAAAAATATTTCAATTTTTAGTTTTTGTATTCAAGAAATATTTCAATTTTTACGGTTTAGAAAATTGGTACAACGTAAGCGCATGTCAGACGCAAGATGGCAGACGCGAGTATGTAAAAATAAGCCTCCAGCCGTCGGAAACGGGGGTCTGAAGGCAAAGCATCTAGCTTCTAGGCGAATTTTGAAATCTAAAAAATAGCTAGTTGAATGCTCATTGGATTTCATTTTATACGTTTTTAAAGCCATTTGGAACAACTAACCAGCAAAGTTTGGAAGCCAGTTTGAAAAATTGAATGGCCCTGCCCTCTCGCTTCACGTTACTTTCAAGCCAAGTCTAAAACACTTCTAAACTGTTTCATTTCAGGAGAAATTTTGTACGTAACTTGGCTAAAAGAAAGGATGAAGCCCCTTAGCCCTCACCTCTAGTCGGACCACTGCGTTTACCTAAAAGCTTAATTTCATTGTTTCAAGCACCAGCTATTGCAAAACAGAATACGTGGCTCAAGATTACGGGAACAATGCATTTCAGTTACAGTGTGCTCATAAATATCATTCTAAACCGTATTTCATCATCAAAAAAACTGCAGCAATAGGATTATCCATATTTTCATCACAGCAACAAATTCAATGACAGCAAATATAATACGTTGTTAGAATACACACTGTAAAAGTACAATGCACGGCCACAGCATTTGACCTGATACATACTGTAATTGTGCTATTTGCACAACTAACCAGTAAAAATAATCAAAAGCATTACACGGTGAATTATGTTAAAGCTATGGTTCTCAACCTATGGGTCGCGGACCCAAAGTTGGGTCGCCTAAAAATTTCTCTTGATTTTTTTGGCAAACATCTACAAAAAGTGAAACTGGTGGTCCGGTAACTATGATGTCGCGCATAACGATGACGAAATTGTCTTTGATGGTTTACACGTGAGACTGACCAGACCCCTGGAAATTTGAGAACTCTCCTAGTGAAGACCTTTTCTTTTTTTTTAATGATCATCTAAAAAACCGCCAAAACTTGCTGTTTCCAGAGATGAGGACCTTTTTTTCACCTCAAATTCCCGAACATGACTGAAAGGTGGAAATCGTGTTAAAAGTAGGAAAAGGTGGTTAGGGTTAGGGGTAATTCTAACCTAACCTGAACCCGCTTTTTTGTACAATTTCCGCCTTAGAAAAAGGCGTAAATTTTGATAAAAGGCAGGTTGGGGTTAAATTTGGGTCAGGATTAGGGTTACGTTAGGGTTTCCCCTAACTCAAATCGCCTTTTCCGCCTTTCAGTAATGTCCCAAATTCCCCAAAATTTTTTACATGTGTCGCAGAATTTTGTACATTTGAATTTTTAAAAGATTTGGGTCGCTTTGAAAAAAGGTTGAGAACCACTGAGTTAAAGGATATTGCTAGCCTTTTGTTACAAGAAAGAATCTCATTTTATCAAAAAGCTCCCTTTTATATTTAACGTTCGTTTACAGTAATGTACACCACAATCGACTTCCGAAAGTACTTAATTATTGAGAATTGTTTTAAGCCGGATGTTCATTTCATCCAAGCTTTTCGTCTGACACTTATAAAAAAGAATCGTCAGAATGTAGAAGGCAGGAAAAAGAACGGTTGTTTGTAGAAAAAAGCCAAGCCGTGATTGGTTGGAGAACCAATATTTCAAAGCGGTATTAGTGAACGATCTTCAAATTACACTAATTCTTTTTGTCGGCAGAGGGCGGGGTTGGAAGTGGTTTCAAGGGCATATAGATGGAAGGGAAAGCGGCCCAGAGCAAGAATAAAGAATTGAGTGCAATCGTTAAAAAAAAAAGTCTAATAGCTGAAAGTCTCTTGCTTCTGATTCAGCCATTGGATTTCATTTCTTACAAAATCCTGCGTGTGCACAACATTACGATGACAGCAGATTTTTCTGTCCTTGCTCGAGGCCGCTCTCCCTTCCATCTATCGGCCCTTGAAGCAACTTTTTCCGCATGCGTATTTTCATAAAACTTCCAACCCCGCCCTCTGCCGACAAAAAAATTTTGTGTGTAGTTTAAAACTTTCACACTAAAGCGGCTTTTACCGATAGTCCGGGTTTTTTCCACATGCGCATTTTTTCTGCAAAATGACTGCAGAAAAAAATAAAAATCCACAAGCGTACATTTAATGTAATGAAAAAATACGCATGCGGAAAAAAATACGGGCTATTGATTAAAGCCGCTTAATGCTGCTCTGAAATGTTGGTTCTTTTTCAGCCAATCACGGCTCGACGTTTTCCTATGAATACCCGTTCTTTTTCCTGTACTCTCCATTCTGACGATTCTTCTTCACAAGCGTCAGACAAAAAGCTTCGAAAAAATAAACATCTTAATTAAAGCAATTCACAAGTTCGGTACTAGCACCAACTTACTTTTCAAGTAATTAAATTCTGTGATCATTAGTGTGATTCTAAATGATATCGTATGATAATTATTACAAATTCATCGCACGATAGTAAAATTCATTATTAAGATTGTAAAATCAATAAATACGCCCTACAAAGGGTTGTTCGATTATATTTCAACAAATGCAAAATACTCATAAATCATCTATATAGGATGGCACAAGCTATATAATTTTTTTTTTGAAATCGGACTGTCCGTTAACAAGGGATCGAAAATAACCACTAGATGGCAGACGCGAGTATTTGAAAATACAAAAATCAAATGGCAGAAAGTTTTTGTGTCAAAATATATATTTTGGGGGATGGGGAATCCAAACGTGGAGTTAATAAATTACGGCTAATTTTGCTACAAAATTGTGCTTTTATAGATTTTTAGGTTTTTGGGAGATAAATTGGGGTTAAAAATTGGGGTTAAAGTATTGAATAAAATTTTGAATCAAAAATATTTTTGAGTAGTATAAAAGTTGTTCTATTTTTTGATGAAAAATTCTGGATGACAATTGATTTGCAATGTGTGTAAACAGAACAACTTGTTTTGCTGTTATATCACAAGCTGGCAATTCAGCTACCACGATTATGCAACAAAAACAGCACAAGAAAATTTCTTTATTTAAGTGAAATGAAAATATGGATGTATAAAGAGACAACTTTTGAGTATTTTAGTTTAACCGTACAATGAAGCTGAGCAAATAACAATACAGTTGCATGGAATAATTAGTAGACGTTTTGACCACAAATTGTACATAGCATTATGTTGGTCTTGATGACTAAAATAGTAAAGAGCATTTTTGTTATAAAATACAATTTCATTCATTGCAAAAGTGTCATATATACTTTTTAACTAATTTAGATCAATAATATCAAGAGCATATATGTTGATGCAAATGATAAAATATTTATACACTTGGGTTCATCTCTAAATCACTGCTACTGTATGTCATTTGAAAAAATAAAAGCTTAGCATTGTAAATTTATTTATAGTACAATTGCAATTTCACTAGGTATGAATTTAAATGACCGGCCAGTTGGTCGAGTGGTAACGCATTCATCTGTGGACAGGCCCGGCGCCAGGATAGCGTGACTGGGGGGGGGGGGCAGAAATAAATTTTGGGGGGCATGAGAAGTTTATTAATGTGAATTTGAGGGGGGCACGGGAAGTTTACTCGAGTTTGGATCAAACGAAAAGGTGAAGACCAAAAAAAAAAGGTCTTCAGTACAAAAATTTCAACAAATTCTGGTTGTTGTCTCAAAATTCTTGCAATTTTCCACGAATTCTTAAGTGAAGACCAAAAAAAAAAAAAAAAAAAAAAAAAAAGGTCATTGTCCCAAACGTTTTATAAAATCCGGTGTTAGTCCACAAAAATTACGAAAAAACAGTTCTTGCTCGCAAATTCTAGGGTGGTAAACACCAATTTGGGAGTCTTAGGCCTCGATTTGCACTCCAGTAGCCCCGAGCCTGTTAATTTCTTCGGGGCACAGTCCTCGCTTGGGGCACAATTTTCGTTTGGGGGCACAAGCAGTCATTTGGGGGGGCACGGCCCCGGAATGCCCCCCGTGGCGCCGGGCCTGTTTCTGGAGCGGGCGGTCTGAGGTTCAAATCTCGAGCCAGTCAAATCAGATACAGTGTTGCAACGGCTTGCCACCGGTGCGACATTTCTTCAAAAGGAGCTGTGTTGCTCTGGCGCAGTGACGCGGAGATGGGCCTCGCAAACTCGCTATACATGCTTCAGCGTAATACATCGAGTATCATGAACGATTTGATTTTGATTTGATGAAGTTAAATGATACTTGAAATCACAAGCACAAAAAATGTCAAGGTCCTGGGAGAAAATAGCACAACTAAGCACACTCAAAATTAGTTAATACATGAGTATTGACCTAACTGAGTAAGGAATTCAAATGTTTCATAATGTGGTATTTTTTAATAATTTCTTTATTTTAGCCTACATATTTTTCATAATGAGCACAATTAAAAAAGCTTATCCTTATAACATTGAGATGCAAACTTTAATTAACCTTATCAATTAAACCAATACTACTAATTGTCTAGGTTTATTTTATTTTTTTCAGTTATTTGACGATTATTGTCTAAATGTTCAGAGAATGGCCGTAAAATTGAATACTTTCCTTCAAAAATGACTAAAAAATGAAAATATTTTGCATGCAAGCCCTAAACTAATGGATGCAAAAATAGCGAGAATGATCATAACACTTTGATTAATTTTAGACTTTTTAGTTAGCACTTCATATAACCTAATTTACACAAACTACCACTAATTAATATCATTTAGTAAAATATAATGAAATAAAAATCATTCGTGGCAACTAAACTTTTAATGAAGCACTGGAGAGCATGATCTCTGAATTCTGATCATTGCTCAATAAGGTAAATTTCTTGATTCTGAGAGCCATTTTTTTAGTATAATTATGAAAGAACTGTAATTACTTTGAAACAATTAATATCACGTATAATCATACAGTACTACAGAGCAAGCAATAAATACATAATCCGAAAAACCAAGTAGAAATAATTGGACGCTTGTTTCAAAAAATACAACATAGGTGATGAAGACTACAAATGTCATGGAAAAACAAAAAAGCAATAAAAAATGTTTACTGTCAAGACTTTAAGGCATATTTTTCTTTATTATTTTGTGCAATCCTTCATTCCCATTTTAGGGCCTCAACTTAGCCCCAGAACTTTTAAAAAACTTCAAATGACATACTTTCCTGAAAAATTATCATGAAAATAATCTGAAATTCTGATTTCTTGCCCCAAAAAACATGTATTTAAACACAAAACCAAGTTGATTCCTTTAGTAAAACTCGCAAAATCGAAATTTAAAAATGTTCATACTCCCGTCTGCCATCTAGTTGTGTCTTTCAATATCTCAGCAACCACTGAACTGATTTGAAAATTTTTTTGCGGGTTGATCAGTACGCCAGCCTCTATTTACAACATGGTTAACTGACTCTTTTCAAGAGGTTGGGTATAAAAATGCTCAAATTTTTTTTGAAATACAATGGAATATCCCTATAATAAGTTAATTCTGGCACTTTGATGTCACAGATGTTATATCATATTATAGACAAAACTTAAACGATCCTAGCCAGTATAATCCAAAACTTGCCCAAATGCTTCTACTTGTTTTTATCGGAGAAAAACGATAGTTTGTACAATAAACCTTGAGCAAATTTCGTAACTTTTCTTTGTTCTTGTACGACGTTTAACATTGGCTTCGCAATCCACCAGATTTGCTTCGATCATTGTAAAATTCTTCGGAAGCTCCGGCAGCAACAAAAGCTAAAACAGCATAAAATGGCTAAAAAACTGCGATATTAACTCGTAAACGTTTTGTTCCTGAACACCACAGTGGATCATTAAAGTGGATGTTCCCTAAACTCAAAATTTGCAATGAAGAACTTACAGTTTTTCTAGATCTCGTCGGCATAGCTCCCAACCGTCGAAAATAAACTTGACTTATTGGGTGGGAGACGTCACTCATTAAGAGTGGTAGCACAATTAACCAAGCACAACACTTGAAAAATATAAATAAAACATGTGTTTAGGTAGCTTTGGTCAGCAAAATGATGTGACGGTCTAGTCTCGTTACTAGGGTTGCCCGCTCACGAATTATTGATGAATTTGAATTCGACTTTTGCAAAATCAATGAATTTGAACTTGAATTTAGTTTTCTCGAAGTCAATGAATTTGAATTTAAAAATTAAAAACAAAATGATTGGATCCAACCAGTGCCGTCGCTAAGGGAGGGGGCAGGGGGCGTACCCCCTAACGGCCGCTTGGGTCCCCCTTTTGGTTTACTAAAAATACTGCTTTTGTAACATCACGCAACAACAAGACAAGAGACAATAATGGAAAAAGAAATAATTACGTTTATACATAATTCTTCTTTGATGTGTTTTCGATTTTTTGTGAAATTGCTGGCAACCAACTGCTGTACATTAATCTGACGCAATATTTCGTCTTATTGACACGCCTTTACGGATGTGTCGCGGAAGAGACATGTAAGCTTGTAGAATGGTAACCAGTACTTCGTTAGTGATTATGAAATGAAACAATGCGTAAAAATATTTTGTTCAAAGACCAGCTGCTTTGATTTTTAGAGCACACTCAAGATTTTGAGGTCACAGTCAGTGATGTAACTAGGGTGAAGGGGCTTAAGCCCCATTTGCAAAGTCACTTCGAAAATTTAATCTCAAAATACAAGCGTTTAAACGTATTTTAGACTGGACCAAGAGTAAGGGGGGGCTGAAGGTGAAAAGCAATTCAATTCTTTGAAATGACTTTTGAATTTTAGTAGTTTAGTAATTCATATGGCTTCTAAAAGTGCGAAGTATGATTAAAATGGCATTAAAATCGTTATGTATTTTGCTTCAAAATCGTCCAGCGGCTGGGGAATTCGCCTTCAGGCCCTATCCACATTCACTTAATATTTAGTATCTATGTCCGTTTGTGACACGCTTGAGTTGCATAAGTTTGTTCAGCACGGGGGCTAAATCAGGCATTTTTTGAGTAAAAAAATTACTTTTGGTTCATCTCTCTTAGTAAAATTCTGGTCGCGCGTCTGGTAGCATTCACTGCTGTAGATAGATTTTTCAAGCGATTATTGGCCATGGAAGAAACGAGCTAAGAAACGCTGCCGGCCTTATTTTAAAATTGCACATAATTGCAGCCGTGCAAGATCCGCAAATCAGTTTTTATAAGCATATTTTAGTGCCCCCCACTTTTGGTTGGTACCCCCTCACTTCGTTTGCTCTGGCAAGGGCACTATGCATGTAATTCTTGATTCAAGCGACTTGAGTTGTTGGTTTATTACGCACCTGTGATGTGCTAATACACATTTGCGAGTACAAGACTGCGACTTGCTAGGTGCAAATTGCAAAATCCTCTTTGAATCTTTGATGTGAAAAATAGGGTTGGATTGAATTTGAATCCGCTCACGAGTTATTGATGAATTTGAATTTGAATTCGAACTTTGCAAAGTCAATGAATTTGAATTTAGTTTTTTCAAAGTCAATGAATTTGAATTTAAAAATTACAAAAAAAATGAATGGATCCAACTCTGCTCGTTACGACGCATTTTAGTAGTAGAGACTTGGCAACGCACATGCGTCAATACGAGCCTTTTTCTTTTTACTCGACGGTTCACAACACCCTTGTACTTGAAGTTCATCAATCTGTTCAAAAATCAAGCATGGTTAAACGCAAAATGCTGAAAATCCTTTTATGGCTACCAGTCACGTAACCGCAATGTTACAGTTTGGAAACCGTCAAAATGACCAAATTAATAATTAGCGTTGAAATTTTATCTCTTTAATTTAATTTGCAAACGGATGAATCAAAAAAGTTAAAACTTTATACGTAACACGAAACGAAATTAAAGCTATACGTGATTTGGGAATGCTTGGTCTAGCTATAGCAATTTTAGAGGTCAAAACACGGAGAAAGGTCGCTTACTTAAAAAGGTACACATTTTTTCTAAATAAGAACCAGTAAACTTTTGAATTGAGGCTGGCTGTTCTTAATTTTTTGTTCTTAAATATTGAAAGCCCCGTTGTTAATTTCAGCGTTTATGTACGTAAAATTGTTTAATTCTCAATGGTTTGTCTGCTTTAGTGAACGTTTTTTTACTGCTTTTGCCGCATCGTAAAGTTGCTTGTTTTTCATCTAGAAAACCCGTCAAAAATTTTCTCAGTTGCTCAGGCAATGTGCTATAGCGATCTATAATCTCGGAATAGTTTCAATCTTGCTCGTAAATACTAGAAAAACGCTTAGAATTTTATTGCTTTGAATCAGTACCAGATTTAGTTTATTGATTTGCAATTTTTTTCTTTTTTTTTGTTTTTAAATTTTGGGCAAAAAATGAGCCTGGTTTTCTGATAAAATTATTTTTTTATGAAAAATAAGTATCTCGGTAAGTACCAAAATTAGTGAAAAAAGAATTTCGCTTCGTAAACACGACATTGGCCATCTCTCTTTTGGCAATGCCCGTTTACCTCAAATGAGTCGTTTTTTTTTCTATTCTTTTGATTTTTCTTTCTATCGGATTTTGTTTCAGTCCAATACCGGTTAAACCTAGATAATTTAAACTTTGATCCATAGAAGATGTTGGCTACATCTAATGACCTCAAGTTTTTTTAACTGTTAATTGAGGTAGAAAACTTCTAGAAATTCCAAAAAAGATAAAAGATGACAAATTTTGGGAGTGCCAAGTTGGGGGTTTCCCGAAATGCACCTTTCAAAATTAAATTTTTTTACAGCTTGAGATAGAGAACTGAAATTTTGAGGAAGGATAGACGAAAAAAAGAAAACATGACAAAGTCAGGAAAACCCACACGGAGACCCTCCTCAAATTTAACAATTTTAATCTCTCGAGCAAAAATTTTTGTCGGCAATAAACTCTAGTTTTACGACAGTTTGTTGCTAGGTTTCATAATTTTTTGAGCAATTATCGCTACCTTTTCAACAAAATCAAAAGCACAATTACAGTAAAATCTCAATATTTACCAAAATATTTGACGAACTTTCAACGCTCAACAGCCAGGAAGGGTCATACTTGAAAAATCCAAGAGATAGATTGCTAGAAGCCGGCCATTCTTGAGTTCATTTTTGAGATATTTACTTTGCTCTGAGTACCTTAAACAACATTAGAAAAGTTACTATCATCATATCTTATCATGACTTGTCGCACTAAAACTTTAATCAGTTACTATCTAACTTACGATGAAGGTACACCCCTATATTTTAATTCTACATTTACAACAACATGAAAAAAATCTATTACTTTGAAGTTTTATGTTATTGCAACGCTGTATAAGTTAAAGTGATTAAAATTTTGAACCAAACAGATTTTTAATAAAAAGCAAATGTTTTGGCAAAAATTTGTGCTAGCGAATTTATGCAAGTTTGATTTTCAAAGACTTTCATATTGCACTTGACTTATAACTTACCATTACTTAATTTATTTCAAGTAAAAAATAAGAAATTTACTTCAAAAAAAATAAAATTTTAAAACCAGGTGAAACCACTTTTATTCTTCTATACAATTTATTATTGTAATATACAGTGCGAATGAGCTATCGCGACGCGTTTCGACCTTGCTCAAGGGTTTCATCAGGCGAAAAGAACAACACATATTTAAAATGCAATGATACTGTATAAAATTGCAACCAAAATTTTGGAGTGTTATTCTTTTCGCCTGATGAGACCCTTGAGCATGGTCGAAACGTGTCGCGATAGCTCATTCGCACTGTATATTACAATAATAAATTGTATAGAAGAATAAAAGTGGTTTCACCTGGTTTTAAAATTTTATTTTATTTGATGATGCAACAGCGGACGCAAACAAGCGTTTTCTTAACGTAGGCCATACGGGAAAAACGCAGATTGGCGTTATTATTCAGACAAGCTGGCATACAAATGATAGTATTTCAACTTTTAAACAAGCTTATAGTATAACTAAGTACAATGGGTTTATTTGCGCAGCATGTCCGCAAACGAAATTTGGTTCGCGTCGAAAACTGCGTAAAATGCTTCCAGCGAAAATTTTTAGGCCCGGCCTACACTGTGCGTAAAATTGCAAACATATAGGCGTGTCGTTAATTTGTTTGAAACAATTCACTGCTTGTACGCTGGTAAAGAGATACGCTAAGTATACCAAATTTTGGTTTAAAATAAACCAAAAACAAGCTTTTGCGCTCACAATTTTACGCACAGTGTAGATCGGTACTAAGCGGACGGCGTTAGCGCGACTTTCTGCTCGCAACCAGCGCACTCAGTTTAGACTTCAACACGATTTGAACAACGTCGCCGGACTCACTGCTCTCATAGACAACGAGAACGCTGTTACAAATCAACACAGCTATACGGTGTAATATGCAGACATAGAAATTGATCGAAAAAGATTTCCTAACAATAAATTAGCGTACTAGTTACTGAAGTAAACATTTGACATAGAGCAGTTTGAAGTTGTAAAACTAATTTAAATCAGTCGATTCCCAACTCCAGCCGAAAATAAAACTAAAGCATCAAACTGACATCGTAGCTAAGGTTTTGGTAAACTGCAAAAACTTTTTGAGCAATATTATATTGATTGTGCCGTTTTTCAGGCAAACGGGTTCTCTAGTATGTCTGTTTAAATGTAGGCCTACATGAGGCGATTTTGTCGAATTACGTCTGATATCTTTTTCAGTGTAAACGCAAAAAAATGGAAAACAGGCAAAATGCATGCAATCAAATGACCTGCGTATATCTATACGCATAAATACGCGTGATCGGTGAAACGGACCCAAAACAGTATACTAAAAAATCAACTTTGACGTAAAGATATATGGAGAGTCATTCTCTCAGAAGAGATTTGCTTTCCTTCAGCAATTAGTGTTTTTTTTCCGAATGTTTTCAATTAAAATATTCTCGAAATTAATTAGGGTCGAAATACGATTAGATTATGTTGGCGACATTTAATTCGTGGACTGATACAAGTCAGTTCTCGGCCGCCTCAAATTCTCACCGGTATCTGAGTCAAGTTTTTGGAAAATGATGATTTTTGAAACAAAATGGATTGCGTTTTTTGGTGCAAAATCGCGCTACTTTCTGCCTCGTTCACGTTCTCCCACAAAAGCAAAGCAGTAACTTCAAGTGCAAGTTCAAATTCAATATATATTTCGTCAAGCACTACGATAACAAATAACATTACCCAAACAATTTTCGCTTGTAAGTACTTGACGAGGAGGTAGCGAAAAGACCACAATGGTCATCAAAGTCAGCTACCACCTCCAGCGCATCATCGTTAGTTATTTTTTGTTTTACATAAACGAACAAAAAGCAACCATTATGTACAATTAGTCATAAGGCTAAACAGTATGCTGACGATACATTATTATCATTCCAAGGCAGCGCGACACGGGCTACGCAATGATCGAACATTTTCAATAAATATCAACTTTGAATATGCAAGTATTCCCACTCTCCGGGTTTTGTTTCTACGCTAAATATTCTTGTTTCAATAAAAACAAGTTTTTATGCACAATTGCTATATAAAGAAATGTGGCGTAATAGATAGCTTTTTCAATCATGTTTACCAAAATTGATTTTTTTGATTGTAACTCATTTCCATTGTTACGTTGAAAATGATTCACTTTGCCTTTTTTGCTGCAAACGTTTTTTCAATCCGAATATTGTGGAAACAATACAAGCTACACGCCTGAAATGTTTTAAAGATATTGTAGAGAAGCTACAGTAATGACCTTGAAAAAAGTTTTCTTTTAATGCGAAAGTTTTGACGTTGCTTATTTACAACTCAGGGTGGAATCACATTCGAGTTAAGCGTTTTTAATTAGTTTTTTGAAATTTTTTCTTTGAATGATTTTTGTGAAATTGTGTACTTTCAAAAAAGGGGGACTGGTCCCTCTAATCCCCCCCCCCCCTGGCTGCGCCAGTGTCGTCACTTATGCCAGCAGATCAAAACTGTTACATTTTATTTCGTACTCTGTGCATGCAAACTTATCAAAATACTGTACACGACTACAGTACAGTATATCATCTTAAATTTATCACCACGAGTCTATTGCTTTTTTAATCAACTTCATAACGACGAATATATACCAAAGTGTAATGTATACGCCTATAGGCAAATCCGTGTATGCAATCAGTAAACAAACACTTACCTTTCTATTTACTTTTGTGAAGTTTCTCGGTATTTTCTTTATAGCAATCAGCAAGATTGTTCATTCTTCCCAAAGTTTTATTAACTGCTACTGTAGTGTACTGTCCAATGATTTTGATTTATCGTTGCAGTTTGTTTTATTTTAAAAACGAAATACTGTACTTTAAGGTTGTTTATTAAATTACTCTCTCTCATTGTCGCTCGTAGCTACCGTACATTGTAGCCAGTGGTGGGCAAGTTACTTTCTAAAAGTAACTAGTTACAAGTTACAGTTACTTGGCAAAAAAAGTAACTAAGTTACAGTTACAGTTACAAATTTGAAAAAGTAACTAGTTACAGTTACAAGTTACAGTTACTTTAGTGATTAAAAATTTGGACTAAAAACAGGCCTGACGGCTTTAACTTAAACTTTAACCAGCAACCACATGTATAGTCCAGTGAACACAGTGAAGAAAATATGGATAAAAGGTTATGGTTGATCAGACATGCGACTGTGCGTCCTGTGTTGGCTTTGTAATACAATTATTTTGAATGGAATTCATAAAAAATCTGTAATTTGGTTTAAAGCATGTGGTACAAAAAGTAACTGTAACTGTAACTTTTTTTAGGGCTCTAAACTGGTAACTAGTTACAAATATCGTTACATCTGAAAAAAAGTAACGAAGTTACAGTTACAGTTACTAAAAAAGTAACTAGTTACAGTAACTAGTTACAATTGTAACTAGTTACTGCCCACCACTGATTGTAGCTTGGTGCTGGTAGCTTGTCCTCGTCTAACTTCCTACGTCGTTTGGGTTGACAAGTTAAAATTTTAGCGTTTAAAGCATGAGTAAAGACTAACGATAACGAATTTAAAAAGCGCGGGCCTTTACGTAATCGTTTTGTGTTAGTATAGTCACGGTTGGGTGCACATTACAAAGCAAACATTTCACAAGCGATAATATTCTCTGTTTAGTGTAAGCTAGTATGTGACTGTATTTCCAACTTGCCGTAACTGAAGTTAATGTAATCAGCGGCGTAACTCTATGCTGAATGGAAATCGAACTTTTTCAGTGCACGATTAATAGATCTAGGTAAAAATTCCGAATAATTACGAAGTAAATAAATATTTGGACAGCAAAAGCTCTGAATTGATATTATAACAAGTGTGATGCTGCCGTTTTTGTAGTTGTATTTTTCATTTTGTAAATTGCAAGAAAATAAACTGTTTTGATCAAATGATATTAATATGCTCAAAACCTTTTGCTTATCTTTGCCTATCGCAGATTTACTGCAAAACAACGATTTAAACCGATCAGTGGTCGATAGGATACATCGTCTGCTGCTGAAACGAAAAATTTGGATACGATTCCCGGTCGGATCAAATCTAACGCTTTAAAGACTGGTATTCACAGGAATCACAGCTTCTCTACAGCTTTACAGCTTGCCGATCATCAATAAAACCAAGCTTTCTACTTTAAAACAACTTGACTTTAAGTCAACTTTGTTTGCAAAAACCCCCTACCATTCTAAGCTGCTGGATCGAACGGAAGTTTCCTAACTTTAAAGCTTGTTCAATGTCATTTTACCAAAAATGGTGATTTTGGGGATCATACAGTATTTAATTTAAATGACGTCACAAAGTAAAATACCATAATCCAAACTGGCAATTATTGAAACACCAAATTTGATATATGAATTGGTAGACGGCAGCAGAAGTTGTTCTGGCTACCAAAATTATGCTTTCGTTTGGTGGAAACAGGAAAACCCAGTTCGGTAAATGCAAAACCAGCTCTTTCTTTTGATTTCAGCAATTGAATAAACAAGTTCATTCTCCGTTCCTTTTAGGGCCGCTGTACAAAAGCACAATACAAACTACTGTATATTACAAGCTAATGCGAGCGAGGTCAAACGCGGTCAAAAAAGAAAGCGGGAATCTAAGGAAACGCCTAATGCGCATTATTACTATCAATCAAAATAAATTTAGTGCTTCAGAAAGCTAACTAGGTCGCTGAAAGTTTTGTTTTACGCTCTTCGATTTCGCTACTGCGGAACAGATTAAGTATTATCCAGCAAAATTCAATACACCTTCATTGCAAGATTACAATCATATACCTTAACACCTGACAGAAAGTTTTTTAAGCACTCTGTTTAATTTTTGGCTTTTGCACTCAATTTGTTGCTTCTCATAGATTCATTAACAGTGTTTAGTTTATGTCTGATAATTGCTGAAATGTTTTGTTTACGATATTTTTTACGTGTTTTTTCACTATTTTTTGGCGGGTTGTTTGTTTCTTTTTTTATTATTTTTCTTTGAAAGCCAATACCATGCCAAAATCTTTTTACCATAATTCTAAATACCCGCCCAAAATCTACAAAAATTTAGCGCCTTTATTTTACTACTACTACAGATTTAAAACTTATACCGTACCAAACAGTTATGCTACTATTGTTAATCGGCTGAAAAAGGTTTTATAACATACTCACTTGCAGTTGAACCTTAGAATTTTTAAATGGCTTTACAAAACTTCCATGAAAAGTAGATGTTTTACTTTATAACTACTATACTGTTCGACAACAAAAATAACCTCAAAACCTTTTTCATTATTTATTAGCTGTAAAGTTGTTTTTAAATGACGCTGATGTAGAATTCGTAAGTTGGTGTGATTCAATCTATAATCGCTTTCAAAACTAATGCACAAATGTTAAAAAAATTTCACATAAATGTGGTTTTGTTGTTGAATTGAACAGATAAAACAAAATTTTGGATTTGAAATGATGAATCACGTTCATTTGCATGGTTTATGGTGGTTTTGAGTTGAAAATATTGTTGTTCATGAAAATTAGGCAATGAAATGCACTTTTTCGACTCCAAGTTCGTAGTTTTGACAAATACAAGGTCATTTCCTAACGTTTTTGTTCATTGTGTTGTACTTGGCTGATTGAAACCGACCAAACTTTGCAGAATGGTCAAAATAAAGTTACAGCTTGTTGTAAAGTTGTATTTAAATGACGCTGATGTAGAATTCGTAAGTTGGTGAGGGTCCATCTATACTCGCTTTCAAAACCAATCCACAAATGTTAGAGAAATTTCACATAAATGTGGTTTTGTTGTTGAATTGAACAGATAAAACAAAATTTTGGATTTGAAATGATGAATCACGTTCATTTGCATGGTTTATGGTGGTTTTGAGTTGAAAAATTTGTTGTTCATGAAAATTAGGCAATGAAATGCACTTTTTCGACTCAAATTTGGAACTTTCGACAAATACAAGGTCATTTCCTAACGTTTTTGTTCATTGTGTTGTACTTGGCTGATTGAAACCGACCAAACTTTGCAGAATGGTCAAAATAAAGTTACAGCTTGTTGTAAATTTTTTTTTAAATGACGCTGATGTAGAATTCGTAAGTTGGTGTGATTCAATCTATACTCGCTTTCAAAACCAATCCACAAATGTTAGAGAAATTTCACATAAATGTGGTTTTGTTGTTGAATTGAACAGATAAAACAAAATTTTGGATTTGAAATGATGAATCACGTTCATTTGCATGGTTTATGGTGGTTTTGAGTTGAAAATATTGTTGTTCATGAAAATTAGGCAATGAAATGCACTTTTTCGACTCCAAGTTCGTAGTTTTGACAAATACAAGGTCATTTCCTAACGTTTTTGTTCATTGTGTTGTACTTGGCTGATTGAAACCGACCAAACTTTGCAGAATGGTCAAAATAAAGTTACAGCTTGTTGTAAATTTGTATTTAGATGACGCTGATGTAGAATTCGTAAGTTGGTGAGGGTCCATCTATACTCGCTTTCAAAACCAATCCACAAATGTTAGAGAAATTTCACATAAATGTGGTTTTGTTGTTGAATTGAACAGATAAAACAAAATTTTGGATTTGAAATGATGAATCACGTTCATTTGCATGGTTTATGGTGGTTTTGAGTTGAAAAATTTGTTGTTCATGAAAATTAGGCAATGAAATGCACTTTTTCGACTCAAAGTTGGAACTTTCGACAAATACAAGGTCATTTCCTAACGTTTTTGTTCATTGTGTTGTACTTGGCTGATTGAAACCGACCAAACTTTGCAGAATGGTCAAAATAAAGTTACAGCTTGTTGTAAATTTGTATTTAGATGACGCTGATGTAGAATTCGTAAGTTGGTGAGGGTCCATTTATACTCGCTTTCAAAACCAATCCACAAATGTTAAAAAAATTTCACATAAATGTGGTTTTGTTGTTGAATTGAACAGATAAAACAAAATTTTGGATTTGAAATGATGAATCACGTTCATTTGCATGGTTTATGGTGGTTTTGAGTTGAAAAATTTGTTGTTCATGAAAATTAGGCAATGAAATGCACTTTTTCGACTCCAAGTTCGTAGTTTTGACAAATACAAGGTCATTTCCTAACGTTTTTGTTCATTGTGTTGTACTTGGCTGATTGAAACCGACCAAACTTTGCAGAATGGTCAAAATAAAGTTACAGCTTGTTGTAAAGTTGTATTTAAATGACGCTGATGTAGAATTCGTAAGTTGGTGTGGGTCCATCTATACTCGCTTTCAAAACCAATCCACAAATGTTAGAGAAATTTCACATAAATGTGGTTTTGTTGTTGAATTGAACAGATAAAACAAAATTTTGGATTTGAAATGATGAATCACGTTCATTTGCATGGTTTATGGTGGTTTTGAGTTGAAAATATTGTTGTTCATGAAAATTAGGCAATGAAATGTACTTTTTCGACTCAAAGTTGGAACTTTCGACAAATACAAGGTCATTTCCTAACGTTTTTGTTCATTGTGTTGTACTTGGCTGATTGAAACCGACCAAACTTTGCAGAATGGTTAAAATAAAGTTACAGCTTGTTGTAAATTTGTTTTTAAATGACGCTGATGTAGAATTCGTAAGTTGGTGTGGGTCCATCTATACTCGCTTTCAAAACCAATCCACAAATGTTAAAAAAATTTCCCATAAATGTGGGTTTTGTTGTTGAATTGAACAGATAAAACAAAATTTTGGATTTGAAATGATGAATCACGTTCATTTGCATGGTTTATGGTGGTTTTGAGTTGAAAAATTTGTTGTTCATGAAAATTAGGCAATGAAATGTACTTTTTCGACTTAAAGTTGGAACTTTCGACAAATACAAGGTCATTTCCTAACGTTTTTGTTCATTGTGTTGTACTTGGCTGATTGAAACCGACCAAACTTTGCAGAATGGTCAAAATAAAGTTACAGCTTGTTGTAAATTTGTTTTTAAATGACGTTGATGTAGAATTCGTAAGTTGGTGTGATTCAATCTATACTCGCTTTCAAAACCAATCCACAAATGTTAAAAAAATTTCACATAAATGTGGTTTTGTTGTTGAATTGAACAGATAAAACAAAATTTTGGATTTGAAATGATGAATCACGTTCATTTGCATGGTTTATGGTGGTTTTGAGTTGAAAATATTGTTGTTCATGAAAATTAGGCAATGAAATGCACTTTTTCGACTCCAAGTTCGTAGTTTTGACAAATACAAGGTCATTTTCTAACGTTTTTGTTCATTGTGTTGTACTTGGCTGATTGAAACCGACCAAACTTTGCAGAATGGTTAAAATAAAGTTACAGCTTGTTGTAAAGTTGTATTTAAATGACGCTGATGTAGAATTCGTAAGTTGGTGTGGGTCCATCTATACTCGCTTTCAAAACCAATCCACAAATGTTAGAGAAATTTCACATAAATGTGGTTTTGTTGTTGAATTGAACAGATAAAACAAAATTTTGGATTTGAAATGATGAATCACGTTCATTTGCATGGTTTATGGTGGTTTTGAGTTGAAAATATTGTTGTTCATGAAAATTAGGCAATGAAATGCACTTTTTCGACTCAAAGTTGGAACTTTCGACAAATACAAGGTCATTTTCTAACGTTTTTGTTCATTGTGTTGTACTTGGCTGATTGAAACCGACCAAACTTTGCAGAATGGTCAAAATAAAGTTACAGCTTGTTGTAAATTTGTTTTTAAATGACGCTGATGTAGAATTCGTAAGTTGGTGTGGGTCCATCTATACTCGCTTTCAAAACCAATCCACAAATGTTAGAGAAATTTCACATAAATGTGGGTTTTGTTGTTGAATTGAACAGATAAAACAAAATTTTGGATTTGAAATGATGAATCACGTTCATTTGCATGGTTTATGGTGGTTTTGAGTTGAAAAATTTGTTGTTCATAAAAATTAGGCAATGAAATGCACTTTTTCGACTCAAAGTTGGAACTTTCGACAAATACAAGGTCATTTCCTAACGTTTTTGTTCATTGTGTTGTACTTGGCTGATTGAAACCGACCAAACTTTGCAGAATGGTCAAAATAAAGTTACAGCTTGTTGTAAATTTGTTTTTAAATGACGTTGATGTAGAATTCGTAAGTTGGTGTGATTCAATCTATACTCGCTTTCAAAACCAATCCACAACTGTTAAAAAAATTTCACATAAATGTGGTTTTGTTGTTGAATTGAACAGATAAAACAAAATTTTGGATTTGAAATGATGAATCACGTTCATTTGCATGGTTTATGGTGGTTTTGAGTTGAAAAATTTGTTGTTCATGAAAATTAGGCAATGAAATGCACTTTTTCGACTCCAAGTTCGTAGTTTTGACAAATACAAGGTCATTTTCTAACGTTTTTGTTCATTGTGTTGTGCTTGGCTGATTGAAACCGACCAAACTTTGCAGAATGGTCAAAATAAAGTTACAGCTTGTTGTAAATTTGTTTTTAGATGACGCTGATGTAGAATTCGTAAGTTGGTGAGGGTCCATCTATACTCGCTTTCAAAACCAATCCACAAATGTTAGAGAAATTTCACATAAATGTGGTTTTGTTGTTGAATTGAACAGATAAAACAAAATTTTGGATTTGAAATGATGAATCACGTTCATTTGCATGGTTTATGGTGGTTTTGAGTTGAAAATATTGTTGTTCATGAAAATTAGGCAATGAAATGCACTTTTTCGACCCAAAATTGGAACTTTCGACAAATGCAAGGTCATTTTTTAACGTTTTTGTTCATTGTGTTGTACTTGGCTGATTGAAACCGACCAAACTTTGCAGAATGGTCAAAATAAAGTTACAGCTTGTTGTAAAGTTGTTTTTAGATGACGCTGATGTAGAATTCGTAAGTTGGTGAGGGTCCATCTATACTCGCTTTCAAAACCAATCCACAAATGTTAGAGAAATTTCACATAAATGTGGTTTTGTTGTTGAATTGAACAGATAAAACAAAATTTTGGATTTGAAATGATGAATCACGTTCATTTGCATGGTTTATGGTGGTTTTGAGTTGAAAATATTGTTGTTCATGAAAATTAGGCAATGAAATGCACTTTTTCGACTCCAAGTTCGTAGTTTTGACAAATACAAGGTCATTTCCTAACGTTTTTGTTCATTGTGTTGTACTTGGCTGATTGAAACCGACCAAACTTTGCAGAATGGTCAAAATAAAGTTACAGCTTGTTGTAAATTTGTTTTTAGATGACGCTGATGTAGAATTCGTAAGTTGGTGTGGGTCCATCTATACTCGCTTTCAAAACCAATCCACAAATGTTAGAGAAATTTCACATAAATGTGGTTTTGTTGTTGAATTGAACAGATAAAACAAAATTTTGGATTTGAAATGATGAATCACGTTCATTTGCATGGTTTATGGTGGTTTTGAGTTGAAAATATTGTTGTTCATGAAAATTAGGCAATGAAATGCACTTTTTCGACTCAAAGTTGGAACTTTCGACAAATACAAGGTCATTTCCTAACGTTTTTGTTCATTGTGTTGTACTTGGCTGATTGAAACCGACCAAACTTTGCAGAATGGTCAAAATAAAGTTACAGCTTGTTGTAAATTTGTTTTTAAATGACGTTGATGTAGAATTCGTAAGTTGGTGTGATTCAATCTATACTCGCTTTCAAAACCAATCCACAAATGTTAAAAAAATTTCACATAAATGTGGTTTTGTTGTTGAATTGAACAGATAAAACAAAATTTTGGATTTGAAATGATGAATCACGTTCATTTGCATGGTTTATGGTGGTTTTGAGTTGAAAATATTGTTGTTCATGAAAATTAGGCAATGAAATGCACTTTTTCGACTCCAAGTTCGTAGTTTTGACAAATACAAGGTCATTTCCTAACGTTTTTGTTCATTGTGTTGTACTTGGCTGATTGAAACCGACCAAACTTTGCAGAATGGTCAAAATAAAGTTACAGCTTGTTGTAAAGTTGTATTTAAATGACGCTGATGTAGAATTCGTAAGTTGGTGTGGGTCCATCTATACTCGCTTTCAAAACCAATCCACAAATGTTAGAGAAATTTCACATAAATGTGGTTTTGTTGTTGAATTGAACAGATAAAACAAAATTTTGGATTTGAAATGATGAATCACGTTCATTTGCATGGTTTATGGTGGTTTTGAGTTGAAAATATTGTTGTTCATGAAAATTAGGCAATGAAATGCACTTTTTCGACTCAAAGTTGGAACTTTCGACAAATACAAGGTCATTTCCTAACGTTTTTGTTCATTGTGTTGTACTTGGCTGATTGAAACCGACCAAACTTTGCAGAATGGTCAAAATAAAGTTACAGCTTGTTGTAAATTTGTTTTTAAATGACGCTGATGTAGAATTCGTAAGTTGGTGTGGGTCCATCTATACTCGCTTTCAAAACCAATCCACAAATGTTAGAGAAATTTCACATAAATGTGGGTTTTGTTGTTGAATTGAACAGATAAAACAAAATTTTGGATTTGAAATGATGAATCACGTTCATTTGCATGGTTTATGGTGGTTTTGAGTTGAAAAATTTGTTGTTCATGAAAATTAGGCAATGAAATGCACTTTTTCGACTCAAAGTTGGAACTTTCGACAAATACAAGGTCATTTCCTAACGTTTTTGTTCATTGTGTTGTACTTGGCTGATTGAAACCGACCAAACTTTGCAGAATGGTCAAAATAAAGTTACAGCTTGTTGTAAATTTGTTTTTAAATGACGTTGATGTAGAATTCGTAAGTTGGTGTGATTCAATCTATACTCGCTTTCAAAACCAATCCACAAATGTTAAAAAAATTTCACATAAATGTGGTTTTGTTGTTGAATTGAACAGATAAAACAAAATTTTGGATTTGAAATGATGAATCACGTTCATTTGCATGGTTTATGGTGGTTTTGAGTTGAAAAATTTGTTGTTCATGAAAATTAGGCAATGAAATGCACTTTTTCGACTCCAAGTTCGTAGTTTTGACAAATACAAGGTCATTTTCTAACGTTTTTGTTCATTGTGTTGTGCTTGGCTGATTGAAACCGACCAAACTTTGCAGAATGGTCAAAATAAAGTTACAGCTTGTTGTAAATTTGTTTTTAGATGACGCTGATGTAGAATTCGTAAGTTGGTGAGGGTCCATCTATACTCGCTTTCAAAACCAATCCACAAATGTTAGAGAAATTTCACATAAATGTGGTTTTGTTGTTGAATTGAACAGATAAAACAAAATTTTGGATTTGAAATGATGAATCACGTTCATTTGCATGGTTTATGGTGGTTTTGAGTTGAAAATATTGTTGTTCATGAAAATTAGGCAATGAAATGCACTTTTTCGACCCAAAATTGGAACTTTCGACAAATACAAGGTCATTTTTTAACGTTTTTGTTCATTGTGTTGTACTTGGCTGATTGAAACCGACCAAACTTTGCAGAATGGTCAAAATAAAGTTACAGCTTGTTGTAAATTTGTTTTTAGATGACGCTGATGTAGAATTCGTAAGTTGGTGAGGGTCCATCTATACTCGCTTTCAAAACCAATCCACAAATGTTAGAGAAATTTCACATAAATGTGGTTTTGTTGTTGAATTGAACAGATAAAACAAAATTTTGGATTTGAAATGATGAATCACGTTCATTTGCATGGTTTATGGTGGTTTTGAGTTGAAAATATTGTTGTTCATGAAAATTAGGCAATGAAATGCACTTTTTCGACCCAAAATTGGAACTTTCGACAAATGCAAGGTCATTTTTTAACGTTTTTGTTCATTGTGTTGTACTTGGCTGATTGAAACCGACCAAACTTTGCAGAATGGTCAAAATAAAGTTACAGCTTGTTGTAAATTTGTTTTTAGATGACGCTGATGTAGAATTCGTAAGTTGGTGAGGGTCCATCTATACTCGCTTTCAAAACCAATCCACAAATGTTAGAGAAATTTCACATAAATGTGGTTTTGTTGTTGAATTGAACAGATAAAACAAAATTTTGGATTTGAAATGATGAATCACGTTCATTTGCATGGTTTATGGTGGTTTTGAGTTGAAAATATTGTTGTTCATGAAAATTAGGCAATGAAATGCACTTTTTCGACTCCAAGTTCGTAGTTTTGACAAATACAAGGTCATTTCCTAACGTTTTTGTTCATTGTGTTGTACTTGGCTGATTGAAACCGACCAAACTTTGCAGAATGGTCAAAATAAAGTTACAGCTTGTTGTAAATTTGTTTTTAGATGACGCTGATGTAGAATTCGTAAGTTGGTGTGGGTCCATCTATACTCGCTTTCAAAACCAATCCACAAATGTTAGAGAAATTTCACATAAATGTGGTTTTGTTGTTGAATTGAACAGATAAAACAAAATTTTGGATTTGAAATGATGAATCACGTTCATTTGCATGGTTTATGGTGGTTTTGAGTTGAAAATATTGTTGTTCATGAAAATTAGGCAATGAAATGCACTTTTTCGACTCAAAGTTGGAACTTTCGACAAATACAAGGTCATTTCCTAACGTTTTTGTTCATTGTGTTGTACTTGGCTGATTGAAACCGACCAAACTTTGCAGAATGGTCAAAATAAAGTTACAGCTTGTTGTAAATTTGTTTTTAAATGACGTTGATGTAGATTTCGTAAGTTGGTGTGATTCAATCTATACTCGCTTTCAAAACCAATCCACAAATGTTAAAAAAATTTCACATAAATGTGGTTTTGTTGTTGAATTGAACAGATAAAACAAAATTTTGGATTTGAAATGATGAATCACGTTCATTTGCATGGTTTATGGTGGTTTTGAGTTGAAAATATTGTTGTTCATGAAAATTAGGCAATGAAATGCACTTTTTCGACTCCAAGTTCGTAGTTTTGACAAATACAAGGTCATTTCCTAACGTTTTTGTTCATTGTGTTGTACTTGGCTGATTGAAACCGACCAAACTTTGCAGAATGGTTAAAATAAAGTTACAGCTTGTTGTAAAGTTGTATTTAAATGACGCTGATGTAGAATTCGTAAGTTGGTGAGGGTCCATCTATACTCGCTTTCAAAACCAATCCACAAATGTTAGAGAAATTTCACATAAATGTGGTTTTGTTGTTGAATTGAACAGATAAAACAAAATTTTGGATTTGAAATGATGAATCACGTTCATTTGCATGGTTTATGGTGGTTTTGAGTTGAAAATATTGTTGTTCATGAAAATTAGGCAATGAAATGCACTTTTTCGACTCAAAGTTGGAACTTTCGACAAATACAAGGTCATTTCCTAACGTTTTTGTTCATTGTGTTGTACTTGGCTGATTGAAACCGACCAAACTTTGCAGAATGGTCAAAATAAAGTTACAGCTTGTTGTAAATTTGTTTTTAAATGACGCTGATGTAGAATTCGTAAGTTGGTGTGGGTCCATCTATACTCGCTTTCAAAACCAATCCACAAATGTTAGAGAAATTTCACATAAATGTGGGTTTTGTTGTTGAATTGAACAGATAAAACAAAATTTTGGATTTGAAATGATGAATCACGTTCATTTGCATGGTTTATGGTGGTTTTGAGTTGAAAAATTTGTTGTTCATGAAAATTAGGCAATGAAATGCACTTTTTCGACTCAAAGTTGGAACTTTCGACAAATACAAGGTCATTTCCTAACGTTTTTGTTCATTGTGTTGTACTTGGCTGATTGAAACCGACCAAACTTTGCAGAATGGTCAAAATAAAGTTACAGCTTGTTGTAAATTTGTTTTTAAATGACGTTGATGTAGAATTCGTAAGTTGGTGTGATTCAATCTATACTCGCTTTCAAAACCAATCCACAAATGTTAAAAAAATTTCACATAAATGTGGTTTTGTTGTTGAATTGAACAGATAAAACAAAATTTTGGATTTGAAATGATGAATCACGTTCATTTGCATGGTTTATGGTGGTTTTGAGTTGAAAAATTTGTTGTTCATGAAAATTAGGCAATGAAATGCACTTTTTCGACTCCAAGTTCGTAGTTTTGACAAATACAAGGTCATTTTCTAACGTTTTTGTTCATTGTGTTGTGCTTGGCTGATTGAAACCGACCAAACTTTGCAGAATGGTCAAAATAAAGTTACAGCTTGTTGTAAATTTGTTTTTAGATGACGCTGATGTAGAATTCGTAAGTTGGTGAGGGTCCATCTATACTCGCTTTCAAAACCAATCCACAAATGTTAGAGAAATTTCACATAAATGTGGTTTTGTTGTTGAATTGAACAGATAAAACAAAATTTTGGATTTGAAATGATGAATCACGTTCATTTGCATGGTTTATGGTGGTTTTGAGTTGAAAATATTGTTGTTCATGAAAATTAGGCAATGAAATGCACTTTTTCGACCCAAATTTGGAACTTTCGACAAATGCAAGGTCATTTTTTAACGTTTTTGTTCATTGTGTTGTACTTGGCTGATTGAAACCGACCAAACTTTGCAGAATGGTCAAAATAAAGTTACAGCTTGTTGTAAAGTTGTTTTTAGATGACGCTGATGTAGAATTCGTAAGTTGGTGAGGGTCCATCTATACTCGCTTTCAAAACCAATCCACAAATGTTAAAAAAATTTCACATAAATGTGGTTTTGTTGTTGAATTGAACAGATAAAACAAAATTTTGGATTTGAAATGATGAATCACGTTCATTTGCATGGTTTATGGTGGTTTTGAGTTGAAAATATTGTTGTTCATGAAAATTAGGCAATGAAATGCACTTTTTCGACTCCAAGTTCGTAGTTTTGACAAATACAAGGTCATTTCCTAACGTTTTTGTTCATTGTGTTGTACTTGGCTGATTGAAACCGACCAAACTTTGCAGAATGGTCAAAATAAAGTTACAGCTTGTTGTAAATTTGTTTTTAGATGACGCTGATGTAGAATTCGTAAGTTGGTGTGGGTCCATCTATACTCGCTTTCAAAACCAATCCACAAATGTTAGAGAAATTTCACATAAATGTGGTTTTGTTGTTGAATTGAACAGATAAAACAAAATTTTGGATTTGAAATGATGAATCACGTTCATTTGCATGGTTTATGGTGGTTTTGAGTTGAAAATATTGTTGTTCATGAAAATTAGGCAATGAAATGCACTTTTTCGACTCAAAGTTGGAACTTTCGACAAATACAAGGTCATTTCCTAACGTTTTTGTTCATTGTGTTGTACTTGGCTGATTGAAACCGACCAAACTTTGCAGAATGGTCAAAATAAAGTTACAGCTTGTTGTAAATTTGTTTTTAAATGACGTTGATGTAGAATTCGTAAGTTGGTGTGATTCAATCTATACTCGCTTTCAAAACCAATCCACAAATGTTAAAAAAATTTCACATAAATGTGGTTTTGTTGTTGAATTGAACAGATAAAACAAAATTTTGGATTTGAAATGATGAATCACGTTCATTTGCATGGTTTATGGTGGTTTTGAGTTGAAAATATTGTTGTTCATGAAAATTAGGCAATGAAATGCACTTTTTCGACTCCAAGTTCGTAGTTTTGACAAATACAAGGTCATTTCCTAACGTTTTTGTTCATTGTGTTGTACTTGGCTGATTGAAACCGACCAAACTTTGCAGAATGGTTAAAATAAAGTTACAGCTTGTTGTAAAGTTGTATTTAAATGACGCTGATGTAGAATTCGTAAGTTGGTGTGGGTCCATCTATACTCGCTTTCAAAACCAATCCACAAATGTTAGAGAAATTTCACATAAATGTGGTTTTGTTGTTGAATTGAACAGATAAAACAAAATTTTGGATTTGAAATGATGAATCACGTTCATTTGCATGGTTTATGGTGGTTTTGAGTTGAAAATATTGTTGTTCATGAAAATTAGGCAATGAAATGCACTTTTTCGACTCAAAGTTGGAACTTTCGACAAATACAAGGTCATTTTCTAACGTTTTTGTTCATTGTGTTGTACTTGGCTGATTGAAACCGACCAAACTTTGCAGAATGGTCAAAATAAAGTTACAGCTTGTTGTAAATTTGTTTTTAAATGACGCTGATGTAGAATTCGTGAGTTGGTGAGGGTCCATCTATACTCGCTTTCAAAACCAATCCACAAATGTTAGAGAAATTTCACATAAATGTGGGTTTTGTTGTTGAATTGAACAGATAAAACAAAATTTTGGATTTGAAATGATGAATCACGTTCATTTGCATGGTTTATGGTGGTTTTGAGTTGAAAAATTTGTTGTTCATGAAAATTAGGCAATGAAATGCACTTTTTCGACTCAAAGTTGGAACTTTCGACAAATACAAGGTCATTTCCTAACGTTTTTGTTCATTGTGTTGTACTTGGCTGATTGAAACCGACCAAACTTTGCAGAATGGTCAAAATAAAGTTACAGCTTGTTGTAAATTTGTTTTTAAATGACGTTGATGTAGAATTCGTAAGTTGGTGTGATTCAATCTATACTCGCTTTCAAAACCAATCCACAAATGTTAAAAAAATTTCACATAAATGTGGTTTTGTTGTTGAATTGAACAGATAAAACAAAATTTTGGATTTGAAATGATGAATCACGTTCATTTGCATGGTTTATGGTGGTTTTGAGTTGAAAAATTTGTTGTTCATGAAAATTAGGCAATGAAATGTACTTTTTCGACTTAAAGTTGGAACTTTCGACAAATACAAGGTCATTTCCTAACGTTTTTGTTCATTGTGTTGTGCTTGGCTGATTGAAACCGACCAAACTTTGCAGAATGGTCAAAATAAAGTTACAGCTTGTTGTAAATTTGTTTTTAGATGACGCTGATGTAGAATTCGTAAGTTGGTGAGGGTCCATCTATACTCGCTTTCAAAACCAATCCACAAATGTTAGAGAAATTTCACATAAATGTGGTTTTGTTGTTGAATTGAACAGATAAAACAAAATTTTGGATTTGAAATGATGAATCACGTTCATTTGCATGGTTTATGGTGGTTTTGAGTTGAAAATATTGTTGTTCATGAAAATTAGGCAATGAAATGCACTTTTTCGACCCAAAATTGGAACTTTCGACAAATGCAAGGTCATTTTTTAACGTTTTTGTTCATTGTGTTGTACTTGGCTGATTGAAACCGACCAAACTTTGCAGAATGGTCAAAATAAAGTTACAGCTTGTTGTAAAGTTGTTTTTAGATGACGCTGATGTAGAATTCGTAAGTTGGTGAGGGTCCATCTATACTCGCTTTCAAAACCAATCCACAAATGTTAGAGAAATTTCACATAAATGTGGTTTTGTTGTTGAATTGAACAGATAAAACAAAATTTTGGATTTGAAATGATGAATCACGTTCATTTGCATGGTTTATGGTGGTTTTGAGTTGAAAATATTGTTGTTCATGAAAATTAGGCAATGAAATGCACTTTTTCGACTCCAAGTTCGTAGTTTTGAAAAATACAATTTCATTTCCTAACGTTTTTGTTCATTGTGTTGTACTTGGCTGATTGAAACCGACCAAACTTTGCAGAATGGTTAAAATAAAGTTACAGCTTGTTGTAAAGTTGTATTTAAATGACGCTGATGTAGAATTCGTAAGTTGGTGTGGGTCCATCTATACTCGCTTTCAAAACCAATCCACAAATGTTAGAGAAATTTCACATAAATGTGGTTTTGTTGTTGAATTGAACAGATAAAACAAAATTTTGGATTTGAAATGATGAATCACGTTCATTTGCATGGTTTATGGTGGTTTTGAGTTGAAAATATTGTTGTTCATGAAAATTAGGCAATGAAATGTACTTTTTCGACTCAAAGTTGGAACTTTCGACAAATACAAGGTCATTTCCTAACGTTTTTGTTCATTGTGTTGTACTTGGCTGATTGAAACCGACCAAACTTTGCAGAATGGTCAAAATAAAGGTACAGCTTGTTGTAAATTTGTTTTTAAATGACGTTGATGTAGAATTCGTAAGTTGGTGAGGGTCCATCTATACTCGCTTTCAAAACCAATCCACAAATGTTAGAGAAATTTCACATAAATGTGGGTTTTGTTGTTGAATTGAACAGATAAAACAAAATTTTGGATTTGAAATGATGAATCACGTTCATTTGCATGGTTTATGGTGGTTTTGAGTTGAAAAATTTGTTGTTCATGAAAATTAGGCAATGAAATGTACTTTTTCGACTTAAAGTTGGAACTTTCGACAAATACAAGGTCATTTCCTAACGTTTTTGTTCATTGTGTTGTACTTGGCTGATTGAAACCGACCAAACTTTGCAGAATGGTCAAAATAAAGTTACAGCTTGTTGTAAATTTGTTTTTAGATAACGCTGATGTAGAATTCGTAAGTTGGTGTGGGTCCATCTATACTCGCTTTCAAAACCAATCCACAAATGTTAGAGAAATTTCACATAAATGTGGGTTTTGTTGTTGAATTGAACAGATAAAACAAAATTTTGGATTTGAAATGATGAATCACGTTCATTTGCATGGTTTATGGTGGTTTTGAGTTGAAAAATTTGTTGTTCATGAAAATTAGGCAATGAAATGCACTTTTTCGACTCAAAGTTGGAACTTTCGACAAATACAAGGTCATTTCCTAACGTTTTTGTTCATTGTGTTGTACTTGGCTAATTGAAACCGACCAAACTTTGCAGAATGGTCAAAATAAAGTTACAGCTTGTTGTAAATTTGTTTTTAAATGACGTTGATGTAGAATTCGTAAGTTGGTGTGATTCAATCTATACTCGCTTTCAAAACCAATCCACAAATGTTAGAGAACTTTCACATAAATGTGGTTTTGTTGTTGAATTGAACAGATAAAACAAAATTTTGGATTTGAAATGATGAATCACGTTCATTTGCATGGTTTATGGTGGTTTTGAGTTGAAAATATTGTTGTTCATGAAAATTAGGCAATGAAATGCACTTTTTCGACTCCAAGTTCGTAGTTTTGACAAATACAAGGTCATTTCCTAACGTTTTTGTTCATTGTGTTGTACTTGGCTGATTGAAACCGACCAAACTTTGCAGAATGGTTAAAATAAAGTTACAGCTTGTTGTAAATTTGTTTTTAAATGACGCTGATGTAGAATTCGTAAGTTGGTGTGGGTCCATCTATACTCGCTTTCAAAACCAATCCACAAATGTTAAAAAAATTTCACATAAATGTGGTTTTGTTGTTGAATTGAACAGATAAAACAAAATTTTGGATTTGAAATGATGAATCACGTTCATTTGCATGGTTTATGGTGGTTTTGAGTTGAAAAATTTGTTGTTCATGAAAATTAGGCAATGAAATGTACTTTTTCGACTCAAAGTTGGAACTTTCGACAAATACAAGGTCATTTCCTAACGTTTTTGTTCATTGTGTTGTACTTGGCTGATTGAAACCGACCAAACTTTGCAGAATGGTCAAAATAAAGTTACAGCTTGTTGTAAATTTGTTTTTAAATGACGCTGATGTAGAATTCGTAAGTTGGTGTGGGTCCATCTATACTCGCTTTCAAAACCAATCCACAAATGTTAGAGAAATTTCACATAAATGTGGGTTTTGTTGTTGAATTGAACAGATAAAACAAAATTTTGGATTTGAAATGATGAATCACGTTCATTTGCATGGTTTATGGTGGTTTTGAGTTGAAAATATTGTTGTTCATGAAAATTAGGCAATGAAATGCACTTTTTCGACTCAAAGTTGGAACTTTCGACAAATACAAGGTCATTTCCTAACGTTTTTGTTCATTGTGTTGTACTTGGCTGATTGAAACCGACCAAACTTTGCAGAATGGTCAAAATAAAGTTACAGCTTGTTGTAAATTTGTTTTTAAATGACGTTGATGTAGAATTCGTAAGTTGGTGTGATTCAATCTATACTCGCTTTCAAAACCAATCCACAAATGTTAAAAAAATTTCACATAAATGTGGTTTTGTTGTTGAATTGAACAGATAAAACAAAATTTTGGATTTGAAATGATGAATCACGTTCATTTGCATGGTTTATGGTGGTTTTGAGTTGAAAATATTGTTGTTCATGAAAATTAGGCAATGAAATGCACTTTTTCGACTCCAAGTTCGTAGTTTTGACAAATACAAGGTCATTTTCTAACGTTTTTGTTCATTGTGTTGTGCTTGGCTGATTGAAACCGACCAAACATTGCAGAATGGTCAAAATAAAGTTACAGCTTGTTGTAAATTTGTTTTTAGATGACGCTGATGTAGAATTCGTAAGTTGGTGAGGGTCCATCTATACTCGCTTTCAAAACCAATCCACAAATGTTAGAGAAATTTCACATAAATGTGGTTTTGTTGTTGAATTGAACAGATAAAACAAAATTTTGGATTTGAAATGATGAATCACGTTCATTTGCATGGTTTATGGTGGTTTTGAGTTGAAAATATTGTTGTTCATGAAAATTAGGCAATGAAATGTACTTTTTCGACTCAAAGTTGGAACTTTCGACAAATACAAGGTCATTTCCTAACGTTTTTGTTCATTGTGTTGTACTTGGCTGATTGAAACCGACCAAACTTTGCAGAATGGTCAAAATAAAGTTACAGCTTGTTGTAAATTTGTTTTTAGATGACGCTGATGTAGAATTCGTAAGTTGGTGTGGGTCCATTTATACTCGCTTTCAAAACCAATCCACAAATGTTAGAGAAATTTCACATAAATGTGGTTTTGTTGTTGAATTGAACAGATAAAACAAAATTTTGGATTTGAAATGATGAATCACGTTCATTTGCATGGTTTATGGTGGTTTTGAGTTGAAAATATTGTTGTTCATGAAAATTAGGCAATGAAATGCACTTTTTCGACTCAAAGTTGGAACTTTCGACAAATACAAGGTCATTTCCTAACGTTTTTGTTCATTGTGTTGTACTTGGCTGATTGAAACCGACCAAACTTTGCAGAATGGTCAAAATAAAGTTACAGCTTGTTGTAAATTTGTTTTTAAATGACGCTGATGTAGAATTCGTAAGTTGGTGTGATTCAATCTATACTCGCTTTCAAAACCAATCCACAAATGTTAAAAAAATTTCACATAAATGTGGTTTTGTTGTTGAATTGAACAGATAAAACAAAATTTTGGATTTGAAATGATGAATCACGTTCATTTGCATGGTTTATGGTGGTTTTGAGTTGAAAATATTGTTGTTCATGAAAATTAGGCAATGAAATGCACTTTTTCGACTCCAAGTTCGTAGTTTTGACAAATACAAGGTCATTTTCTAACGTTTTTGTTCATTGTGTTGTACTTGGCTGATTGAAACCGACCAAACTTTGCAGAGAGGTTAAATTAAAATTACAGCTTGTTGTAAAGTTGTATTTAAATGACGCTGATGTAGAATTCGTAAGTTGGTGAGGGTCCATCTATACTCGCTTTCAAAACCAATCCACAAATGTTAGAGAAATTTCACATAAATGTGGTTTTGTTGTTGAATTGAACAGATAAAACAAAATTTTGGATTTGAAATGATGAATCACGTTCATTTGCATGGTTTATGGTGGTTTTGAGTTGAAAATATTGTTGTTCATGAAAATTAGGCAATGAAATGTACTTTTTCGACTCAAAGTTGGAACTTTCGACAAATACAAGGTCATTTCCTAACGTTTTTGTTCATTGTGTTGTACTTGGCTGATTGAAACCGACCAAACTTTGCAGAATGGTCAAAATAAAGTTACAGCTTGTTGTAAATTTGTTTTTAAATGACGCTGATGTAGAATTCGTAAGTTGGTGTGGGTCCATCTATACTCGCTTTCAAAACCAATCCACAAATGTTAGAGAAATTTCACATAAATGTGGGTTTTGTTGTTGAATTGAACAGATAAAACAAAATTTTGGATTTGAAATGATGAATCACGTTCATTTGCATGGTTTATGGTGGTTTTGAGTTGAAAAATTTGTTGTTCATGAAAATTAGGCAATGAAATGCACTTTTTCGACTCAAAGTTGGAACTTTCGACAAATACAAGGTCATTTCCTAACGTTTTTGTTCATTGTGTTGTACTTGGCTGATTGAAACCGACCAAACTTTGCAGAATGGTTAAAATAAAGTTACAGCTTGTTGTAAATTTGTTTTTAAATGACGTTGATGTAGAATTCGTAAGTTGGTGTGATTCAATCTATACTCGCTTTCAAAACCAATCCACAAATGTTAAAAAAATTTCACATAAATGTGGTTTTGTTGTTGAATTGAACAGATAAAACAAAATTTTGGATTTGAAATGATGAATCACGTTCATTTGCATGGTTTATGGTGGTTTTGAGTTGAAAATATTGTTGTTCATGAAAATTAGGCAATGAAATGTACTTTTTCGACTCAAAGTTGGAACTTTCGACAAATACAAGGTCATTTTCTAACGTTTTTGTTCATTGTGTTGTACTTGGCTGATTGAAACCGACCAAACTTTGCAGAATGGTCAAAATAAAGTTACAGCTTGTTGTAAATTTGTTTTTAAATGACGCTGATGTAGAATTCGTAAGTTGGTGTGGGTCCATCTATACTCGCTTTCAAAACCAATCCACAAATGTTAGAGAAATTTCACATAAATGTGGTTTTGTTGTTGAATTGAACAGATAAAACAAAATTTTGGATTTGAAATGATGAATCACGTTCATTTGCATGGTTTATGGTGGTTTTGAGTTGAAAAATTTGTTGTTCATGAAAATTAGGCAATGAAATGCACTTTTTCGACTCAAAGTTGGAACTTTCGACAAATACAAGGTCATTTTCTAACGTTTTTGTTCATTGTGTTGTACTTGGCTGATTGAAACCGACCAAACTTTGCAGAATGGTCAAAATAAAGTTACAGCTTGTTGTAAATTTGTTTTTAAATGACGTTGATGTAGAATTCGTAAGTTGGTGTGATTCAATCTATACTCGCTTTCAAAACCAATCCACAAATGTTAAAAAAATTTCACATAAATGTGGTTTTGTTGTTGAATTGAACAGATAAAACAAAATTTTGGATTTGAAATGATGAATCACGTTCATTTGCATGGTTTATGGTGGTTTTGAGTTGAAAATATTGTTGTTCATGAAAATTAGGCAATGAAATGTACTTTTTCGACTCAAAGTTGGAACTTTCGACAAATACAAGGTCATTTTCTAACGTTTTTGTTCATTGTGTTGTACTTGGTTGATTGAAACCGACCAAACTTTGCAGAATGGTTAAAATAAAGTTACAGCTTGTTGTAAAGTTGTTTTTAGATGACGCTGATGTAGAATTCGTAAGTTGGTGAGGGTCCATCTATACTCGCTTTCAAAACCAATCCACAAATGTTAGAGAAATTTCACATAAATGTGGTTTTGTTGTTGAATTGAACAGATAAAACAAAATTTTGGATTTGAAATGATGAATCACGTTCATTTGCATGGTTTATGGTGGTTTTGAGTTGAAAAATTTGTTGTTCATGAAAATTAGGCAATGAAATGCACTTTTTCGACTCAAAGTTGGAACTTTCGACAAATACAAGGTCATTTCCTAACGTTTTTGTTCATTGTGTTGTACTTGGCTGATTGAAACCGACCAAACTTTGCAGAATGGTCAAAATAAAGTTACAGCTTGTTGTAAAGTTGTTTTTAAATGACGTTGATGTAGAATTTGTAAGTTGGTGTGATTCAATCTATACTCGCTTTCAAAACCAATCCACAAATGTTAAAAAAATTTCACATAAATGTGGTTTTGTTGTTGAATTGAACAGATAAAACAAAATTTTGGATTTGAAATGATGAATCACGTTCATTTGCATGGTTTATGGTGGTTTTGAGTTGAAAATATTGTTGTTCATGAAAATTAGGCAATGAAATGTACTTTTTCGACTCAAAGTTGGAACTTTCGACAAATACAAGGTCATTTCCTAACGTTTTTGTTCATTGTGTTGTACTTGGCTGATTGAAACCGACCAAACTTTGCAGAATGGTCAAAATAAAGTTACAGCTTGTTGTAAAGTTGTATTTAAATGACGCTGATGTAGAATTCGTAAGTTGGTGTGGGTCCATCTATACTCGCTTTCAAAACCAATCCACAAATGTTAGAGAAATTTCACATAAATGTGGTTTTGTTGTTGAATTGAACAGATAAAACAAAATTTTGGATTTGAAATGATGAATCACGTTCATTTGCATGGTTTATGGTGGTTTTGAGTTGAAAAATTTGTTGTTCATGAAAATTAGGCAATGAAATGCACTTTTTCGACTCAAAGTTGGAACTTTCGACAAATACAAGGTCATTTCCTAACGTTTTTGTTCATTGTGTTGTACTTGGCTGATTGAAACCGACCAAACTTTGCAGAATGGTCAAAATAAAGTTACAGCTTGTTGTAAATTTGTTTTTAAATGACGTTGATGTAGAATTCGTAAGTTGGTGTGATTCAATCTATACTCGCTTTCAAAACCAATCCACAAATGTTAGAGAAATTTCACATAAATGTGGTTTTGTTGTTGAATTGAACAGATAAAACAAAATTTTGGATTTGAAATGATGAATCACGTTCATTTGCATGGTTTATGGTGGTTTTGAGTTGAAAATATTGTTGTTCATGAAAATTAGGCAATGAAATGTACTTTTTCGACTCAAAGTTGGAACTTTCGACAAATACAAGGTCATTTTCTAACGTTTTTGTTCATTGTGTTGTACTTGGCTGATTGAAACCGACCAAACTTTGCAGAATGGTCAAAATAAAGTTACAGCTTGTTGTAAATTTGTTTTTAAATGACGCTGATGTAGAATTCGTAAGTTGGTGTGGGTCCATCTATACTCGCTTTCAAAACCAATCCACAAATGTTAGAGAAATTTCACATAAATGTGGTTTTGTTGTTGAATTGAACAGATAAAACAAAATTTTGGATTTGAAATGATGAATCACGTTCATTTGCATGGTTTATGGTGGTTTTGAGTTGAAAATATTGTTGTTCATGAAAATTAGGCAATGAAATGCACTTTTTCGACTCAAAGTTGGAACTTTCGACAAATACAAGGTCATTTTCTAACGTTTTTGTTCATTGTGTTGTACTTGGCTGATTGAAACCGACCAAACTTTGCAGAATGGTCAAAATAAAGTTACAGCTTGTTGTAAATTTGTTTTTAAATGACGTTGATGTAGAATTCGTAAGTTGGTGTGATTCAATCTATACTCGCTTTCAAAACCAATCCACAAATGTTAAAAAAATTTCACATAAATGTGGTTTTGTTGTTGAATTGAACAGATAAAACAAAATTTTGGATTTGAAATGATGAATCACGTTCATTTGCATGGTTTATGGTGGTTTTGAGTTGAAAATATTGTTGTTCATGAAAATTAGGCAATGAAATGCACTTTTTCGACTCAAAGTTGGAACTTTCGACAAATACAAGGTCATTTTCTAACGTTTTTGTTCATTGTGTTGTACTTGGCTGATTGAAACCGACCAAACTTTGCAGAATGGTTAAATTAAAGTTACAGCTTGTTGTAAAGTTGTATTTAAATGACGCTGATGTAGAATTCGTAAGTTGGTGAGGGTCCATCTATACTCGCTTTCAAAACCAATCCACAAATGTTAGAGAAATTTCACATAAATGTGGTTTTGTTGTTGAATTGAACAGATAAAACAAAATTTTGGATTTGAAATGATGAATCACGTTCATTTGCATGGTTTATGGTGGTTTTGAGTTGAAAATATTGTTGTTCATGAAAATTAGGCAATGAAATGCACTTTTTCGACTCAAAGTTGGAACTTTCGACAAATACAAGGTCATTTCCTAACGTTTTTGTTCATTGTGTTGTACTTGGCTGATTGAAACCGACCAAACTTTGCAGAATGGTCAAAATAAAGTTACAGCTTGTTGTAAAGTTGTATTTAAATGACGCTGATGTAGAATTCGTAAGTTGGTGTGGGTCCATCTATACTCGCTTTCAAAAC
The DNA here is from genome assembly GCA_963965965.1 of Trididemnum nubilum. Classification (NCBI taxonomy): domain Eukaryota; kingdom Metazoa; phylum Chordata; class Ascidiacea; order Aplousobranchia; family Didemnidae; genus Trididemnum; species Trididemnum nubilum. Next base: position 16,616,509 of record OZ014479.1, read on the forward strand.
CAATCCACAAATGTTAGAGAAATTTCACATAAATGTGGGTTTTGTTGTTGAATTGAACAGATAAAACAAAATTTTGGATTTGAAATGATGAATCACGTTCATTTGCATGGTTTATGGTGGTTTTGAGTTGAAAAATTTGTTGTTCATGAAAATTAGGCAATGAAATGCACTTTTTCGACTCAAAGTTGGAACTTTCGACAAATACAAGGTCATTTCCTAACGTTTTTGTTCATTGTGTTGTACTTGGCTGATTGAAACCGACCAAACTTTGCAGAATGGTCAAAATAAAGTTACAGCTTGTTGTAAATTTGTTTTTAAATGACGTTGATTAAGAATTTGTAAGTTGGTGTGATTCAATCTATACTCGCTTTCAAAACCAATCCACAAATGTTAAAAAAATTTCACATAAATGTGGTTTTGTTGTTGAATTGAACAGATAAAACAAAATTTTGGATTTGAAATGATGAATCACGTTCATTTGCATGGTTTATGGTGGTTTTGAGTTGAAAATATTGTTGTTCATGAAAATTAGGCAATGAAATGTACTTTTTCGACTCAAAGTTGGAACTTTCGACAAATACAAGGTCATTTCCTAACGTTTTTGTTCATTGTGTTGTACTTGGCTGATTGAAACCGACCAAACTTTGCAGAATGGTCAAAATAAAGTTACAGCTTGTTGTAAAGTTGTATTTAAATGACGCTGATGTAGAATTCGTAAGTTGGTGTGGGTCCATCTATACTCGCTTTCAAAACCAATCCACAAATGTTAGAGAAATTTCACATAAATGTGGTTTTGTTGTTGAATTGAACAGATAAAACAAAATTTTGGATTTGAAATGATGAATCACGTTCATTTGCATGGTTTATGGTGGTTTTGAGTTGAAAAATTTGTTGTTCATGAAAATTAGGCAATGAAATGCACTTTTTCGACTCAAAGTTGGAACTTTCGACAAATACAAGGTCATTTCCTAACGTTTTTGTTCATTGTGTTGTACTTGGCTGATTGAAACCGACCAAACTTTGCAGAATGGTCAAAATAAAGTTACAGCTTGTTGTAAATTTGTTTTTAAATGACGTTGATGTAGAATTCGTAAGTTGGTGTGATTCAATCTATACTCGCTTTCAAAACCAATCCACAAATGTTAAAAAAATTTCACATAAATGTGGTTTTGTTGTTGAATTGAACAGATAAAACAAAATTTTGGATTTGAAATGATGAATCACGTTCATTTGCATGGTTTATGGTGGTTTTGAGTTGAAAAATTTGTTGTTCATGAAAATTAGGCAATGAAATGTACTTTTTCGACTCAAAGTTGGAACTTTCGACAAATACAAGGTCATTTCCTAACGTTTTTGTTCATTGTGTTGTACTTGGCTGATTGAAACCGACCAAACTTTGCAGAATGGTCAAAATAAAGTTACAGCTTGTTGTAAAGTTGTATTTAAATGACGCTGATGTAGAATTCGTAAGTTGGTGTGGGTCCATCTATACTCGCTTTCAAAACCAATCCACAAATGTTAGAGAAATTTCACATAAATGTGGTTTTGTTGTTGAATTGAACAGATAAAACAAAATTTTGGATTTGAAATGATGAATCACGTTCATTTGCATGGTTTATGGTGGTTTTGAGTTGAAAATATTGTTGTTCATGAAAATTAGGCAATGAAATGTACTTTTTCGACTCAAAGTTGGAACTTTCGACAAATACAAGGTCATTTCCTAACGTTTTTGTTCATTGTGTTGTACTTGGCTGATTGAAACCGACCAAACTTTGCAGAATGGTCAAAATAAAGTTACAGCTTGTTGTAAAGTTGTATTTAAATGACGCTGATGTAGAATTCGTAAGTTGGTGTGGGTCCATCTATACTCGCTTTCAAAACCAATCCACAAATGTTAGAGAAATTTCACATAAATGTGGTTTTGTTGTTGAATTGAACAGATAAAACAAAATTTTGGATTTGAAATGATGAATCACGTTCATTTGCATGGTTTATGGTGGTTTTGAGTTGAAAAATTTGTTGTTCATGAAAATTAGGCAATGAAATGCACTTTTTCGACTCAAAGTTGGAACTTTCGACAAATACAAGGTCATTTTCTAACGTTTTTGTTCATTGTGTTGTACTTGGCTGATTGAAACCGACCAAACTTTGCAGAATGGTCAAAATAAAGTTACAGCTTGTTGTAAATTTGTTTTTAAATGACGTTGATGTAGAATTCGTAAGTTGGTGTGATTCAATCTATACTCGCTTTCAAAACCAATCCACAAATGTTAAAAAAATTTCACATAAATGTGGTTTTGTTGTTGAATTGAACAGATAAAACAAAATTTTGGATTTGAAATGATGAATCACGTTCATTTGCATGGTTTATGGTGGTTTTGAGTTGAAAATATTGTTGTTCATGAAAATTAGGCAATGAAATGCACTTTTTCGACTCAAAGTTGGAACTTTCGACAAATACAAGGTCATTTCCTAACGTTTTTGTTCATTGTGTTGTACTTGGCTGATTGAAACCGACCAAACTTTGCAGAATGGTTAAATTAAAGTTACAGCTTGTTGTAAAGTTGTATTTAAATGACGCTGATGTAGAATTCGTAAGTTGGTGAGGGTCCATCTATACTCGCTTTCAAAACCAATCCACAAATGTTAGAGAAATTTCACATAAATGTGGTTTTGTTGTTGAATTGAACAGATAAAACAAAATTTTGGATTTGAAATGATGAATCACGTTCATTTGCATGGTTTATGGTGGTTTTGAGTTGAAAATATTGTTGTTCATGAAAATTAGGCAATGAAATGTACTTTTTCGACTCAAAGTTGGAACTTTCGACAAATACAAGGTCATTTCCTAACGTTTTTGTTCATTGTGTTGTACTTGGCTGATTGAAACCGACCAAACTTTGCAGAATGGTCAAAATAAAGTTACAGCTTGTTGTAAAGTTGTATTTAAATGACGCTGATGTAGAATTCGTAAGTTGGTGTGGGTCCATCTATACTCGCTTTCAAAACCAATCCACAAATGTTAGAGAAATTTCACATAAATGTTGGTTTTGTTGTTGAATTGAACAGATAAAACAAAATTTTGGATTTGAAATGATGAATCACGTTCATTTGCATGGTTTATGGTGGTTTTGAGTTGAAAATATTGTTGTTCATGAAAATTAGGCAATGAAATGCACTTTTTCGACTCAAAGTTGGAACTTTCGACAAATACAAGGTCATTTTCTAACGTTTTTGTTCATTGTGTTGTACTTGGCTGATTGAAACCGACCAAACTTTGCAGAATGGTCAAAATAAAGTTACAGCTTGTTGTAAAGTTGTATTTAAATGACGTTGATGTAGAATTCGTAAGTTGGTGTGATTCAATCTATACTCGCTTTCAAAACCAATCCACAAATGTTAAAAAATTTCACATAAATGTGGTTTTGTTGTTGAATTGAACAGATAAAACAAAATTTTGGATTTGAAATGATGAATCACGTTCATTTGCATGGTTTATGGTGGTTTTGAGTTGAAAATATTGTTGTTCATGAAAATTAGGCAATGAAATGTACTTTTTCGACTCAAAGTTGGAACTTTCGACAAGTAGCAGGTCACTTCCTAACGTTTTTGTTCATTGTGTTGTACTTGGCTGATTGAAACCGACCAAACTTTGCAGAATGGTCAAAATAAAGTTACAGCTTGTTGTAAATTTGTTTTTAAATGACGTTGATGTAGAATTCGTAAGTTGGTGTGATTCAATCTATACTCGCTTTCAAAACCAATCCACAAATGTTAAAAAAATTTCACATAAATGTGGTTTTGTTGTTGAATTGAACAGATAAAACAAAATTTTGGATTTGAAATGATGAATCACGTTCATTTGCATGGTTTATGGTGGTTTTGAGTTGAAAATATTGTTGTTCATGAAAATTAGGCAATGAAATGTACTTTTTCGACTCAAAGTTGGAACTTTCGACAAATACAAGGTCATTTCCTAACGTTTTTGTTCATTGTGTTGTACTTGGCTGATTGAAACCGACCAAACTTTGCAGAATGGTCAAAATAAAGTTACAGCTTGTTGTAAAGTTGTATTTAAATGACGCTGATGTAGAATTCGTAAGTTGGTGTGGGTCCATCTATACTCGCTTTCAAAACCAATCCACAAATGTTAAAAAAATTTCACATAAATGTGGTTTTGTTGTTGAATTGAACAGATAAAACAAAATTTTGGATTTGAAATGATGAATCACGTTCATTTGCATGGTTTATGGTGGTTTTGAGTTGAAAATATTGTTGTTCATGAAAATTAGGCAATGAAATGTACTTTTTCGACTCAAAGTTGGAACTTTCGACAAATACAAGGTCATTTCCTAACGTTTTTGTTCATTGTGTTGTACTTGGCTGATTGAAACCGACCAAACTTTGCAGAATGGTCAAAATAAAGTTACAGCTTGTTGTAAAGTTGTATTTAAATGACGCTGATGTAGAATTCGTAAGTTGGTGTGGGTCCATCTATACTCGCTTTCAAAACCAATCCACAAATGTTAGAGAAATTTCACATAAATGTGGGTTTTGTTGTTGAATTGAACAGATAAAACAAAATTTTGGATTTGAAATGATGAATCACGTTCATTTGCATGGTTTATGGTGGTTTTGAGTTGAAAAATTTGTTGTTCATGAAAATTAGGCAATGAAATGCACTTTTTCGACTCAAAGTTGGAACTTTCGACAAATACAAGGTCATTTCCTAACGTTTTTGTTCATTGTGTTGTACTTGGCTGATTGAAACCGACCAAACTTTGCAGAATGGTCAAAATAAAGTTACAGCTTGTTGTAAAGTTGTTTTTAAATGACGTTGATGTAGAATTCGTAAGTTGGTGTGATTCAATCTATACTCGCTTTCAAAACCAATCCACAAATGTTAAAAAAATTTCACATAAATGTGGTTTTGTTGTTGAATTGAACAGATAAAACAAAATTTTGGATTTGAAATGATGAATCACGTTCATTTGCATGGTTTATGGTGGTTTTGAGTTGAAAATATTGTTGTTCATGAAAATTAGGCAATGAAATGTACTTTTTCGACTCAAAGTTGGAACTTTCGACAAATACAAGGTCATTTTCTAACGTTTTTGTTCATTGTGTTGTACTTGGCTGATTGAAACCGACCAAACTTTGCAGAATGGTCAAAATAAAGTTACAGCTTGTTGTAAAGTTGTATTTAAATGACGCTGATGTAGAATTCGTAAGTTGGTGTGGGTCCATCTATACTCGCTTTCAAAACCAATCCACAAATGTTAGAGAAATTTCACATAAATGTTGGTTTTGTTGTTGAATTGAACAGATAAAACAAAATTTTGGATTTGAAATGATGAATCACGTTCATTTGCATGGTTTATGGTGGTTTTGAGTTGAAAATATTGTTGTTCATGAAAATTAGGCAATGAAATGCACTTTTTCGACTCAAAGTTGGAACTTTCGACAAATACAAGGTCATTTCCTAACGTTTTTGTTCATTGTGTTGTACTTGGCTGATTGAAACCGACCAAACTTTGCAGAATGGTCAAAATAAAGTTACAGCTTGTTGTAAAGTTGTATTTAAATGACGTTGATGTAGAATTCGTAAGTTGGTGTGATTCAATCTATACTCGCTTTCAAAACCAATCCACAAATGTTAGAGAAATTTCACATAAATGTGGTTTTGTTGTTGAATTGAACAGATAAAACAAAATTTTGGATTTGAAATGATGAATCACGTTCATTTGCATGGTTTATGGTGGTTTTGAGTTGAAAAATTTGTTGTTCATGAAAATTAGGCAATGAAATGCACTTTTTCGACTCAAAGTTGGAACTTTCGACAAATACAAGGTCATTTCCTAACGTTTTTGTTCATTGTGTTGTACTTGGCTGATTGAAACCGACCAAACTTTGCAGAATGGTCAAAATAAAGTTACAGCTTGTTGTAAATTTGTTTTTAAATGACGTTGATGTAGAATTCGTAAGTTGGTGTGATTCAATCTATACTCGCTTTCAAAACCAATCCACAAATGTTAAAAAAATTTCACATAAATGTGGTTTTGTTGTTGAATTGAACAGATAAAACAAAATTTTGGATTTGAAATGATGAATCACGTTCATTTGCATGGTTTATGGTGGTTTTGAGTTGAAAATATTGTTGTTCATGAAAATTAGGCAATGAAATGTACTTTTTCGACTCCAAGTTCGAACTTTCGACAAATACAAGGTCATTTCCTAACGTTTTTGTTCATTTTGTTGTACTTGGCTGATTGAAACCGACCAAACATTGCAGAATGGTCAAAATAAAGTTACAGCTTGTTGTAAAGTTGTATTTAAATGACGCTGATGTAGAATTCGTAAGTTGGTGTGGGTCCATCTATACTCGCTTTCAAAACCAATCCACAAATGTTAGAGAAATTTCACATAAATGTGGGTTTTGTTGTTGAATTGAACAGATAAAACAAAATTTTGGATTTGAAATGATGAATCACGTTCATTTGCATGGTTTATGGTGGTTTTGAGTTGAAAATATTGTTGTTCATGAAAATTAGGCAATGAAATGCACTTTTTCGACTCAAAGTTGGAACTTTCGACAAATACAAGGTCATTTCCTAACGTTTTTGTTCATTGTGTTGTACTTGGCTGATTGAAACCGACCAAACTTTGCAGAATGGTCAAAATAAAGTTACAGCTTGTTGTAAAGTTGTATTTAAATGACGCTGATGTAGAATTCGTAAGTTGGTGTGGGTCCATCTATACTCGCTTTCAAAACCAATCCACAAATGTTAGAGAAATTTCACATAAATGTGGGTTTTGTTGTTGAATTGAACAGATAAAACAAAATTTTGGATTTGAAATGATGAATCACGTTCATTTGCATGGTTTATGGTGGTTTTGAGTTGAAAATATTGTTGTTCATGAAAATTAGGCAATGAAATGCACTTTTTCGACTCAAAGTTGGAACTTTCGACAAATACAAGGTCATTTCCTAACGTTTTTGTTCATTGTGTTGTACTTGGCTGATTGAAACCGACCAAACTTTGCAGAATGGTCAAAATAAAGTTACAGCTTGTTGTAAAGTTGTATTTAAATGACGCTGATGTAGAATTCGTAAGTTGGTGTGGGTCCATCTATACTCGCTTTCAAAACCAATCCACAAATGTTAGAGAAATTTCACATAAATGTGGGTTTTGTTGTTGAATTGAACAGATAAAACAAAATTTTGGATTTGAAATGATGAATCACGTTCATTTGCATGGTTTATGGTGGTTTTGAGTTGAAAATATTGTTGTTCATGAAAATTAGGCAATGAAATGCACTTTTTCGACTCAAAGTTGGAACTTTCGACAAATACAAGGTCATTTCCTAACGTTTTTGTTCATTGTGTTGTACTTGGCTGATTGAAACCGACCAAACTTTGCAGAATGGTCAAAATAAAGTTACAGCTTGTTGTAAAGTTGTATTTAAATGACGCTGATGTAGAATTCGTAAGTTGGTGTGGGTCCATCTATACTCGCTTTCAAAACCAATCCACAAATGTTAGAGAAATTTCACATAAATGTGGTTTTGTTGTTGAATTGAACAGATAAAACAAAATTTTGGATTTGAAATGATGAATCACGTTCATTTGCATGGTTTATGGTGGTTTTGAGTTGAAAATATTGTTGTTCATGAAAATTAGGCAATGAAATGCACTTTTTCGACTCAAAGTTGGAACTTTCGACAAATACAAGGTCATTTCCTAACGTTTTTGTTCATTGTGTTGTACTTGGCTGATTGAAACCGACCAAACTTTGCAGAATGGTCAAAATAAAGTTACAGCTTGTTGTAAATTTGTTTTTAAATGACGTTGATGTAGAATTCGTAAGTTGGTGTGATTCAATCTATACTCGCTTTCAAAACCAATCCACAAATGTTAAAAAAATTTCACATAAATGTGGTTTTGTTGTTGAATTGAACAGATAAAACAAAATTTTGGATTTGAAATGATGAATCACGTTCATTTGCATGGTTTATGGTGGTTTTGAGTTGAAAATATTGTTGTTCATGAAAATTAGGCAATGAAATGTACTTTTTCGACTCCAAGTTGGAACTTTCGACAAATACAAGGTCATTTTCTAACGTTTTTGTTCATTGTGTTGTACTTGGCTGATTGAAACCGACCAAACTTTGCAGAATGGTCAAAATAAAGTTACAGCTTGTTGTAAAGTTGTATTTAAATGACGCTGATGTAGAATTCGTAAGTTGGTGTGGGTCCATCTATACTCGCTTTCAAAACCAATCCACAAATGTTAGAGAAATTTCACATAAATGTTGGTTTTGTTGTTGAATTGAACAGATAAAACAAAATTTTGGATTTGAAATGATGAATCACGTTCATTTGCATGGTTTATGGTGGTTTTGAGTTGAAAAATTTGTTGTTCATGAAAATTAGGCAATGAAATGCACTTTTTCGACTCAAAGTTGGAACTTTCGACAAATACAAGGTCATTTTCTAACGTTTTTGTTCATTGTGTTGTACTTGGCTGATTGAAACCGACCAAACTTTGCAGAATGGTCAAAATAAAGTTACAGCTTGTTGTAAATTTGTTTTTAAATGACGTTGATGTAGAATTCGTAAGTTGGTGTGATTCAATCTATACTCGCTTTCAAAACCAATCCACAAATGTTTAAAAAATTTCACATAAATGTGGTTTTGTTGTTGAATTGAACAGATAAAACAAAATTTTGGATTTGAAATGATGAATCACGTTCATTTGCATGGTTTATGGTGGTTTTGAGTTGAAAAATTTGTTGTTCATGAAAATTAGGCAATGAAATGCACTTTTTCGACTCAAAGTTGGAACTTTCGACAAATACAAGGTCATTTCCTAACGTTTTTGTTCATTGTGTTGTACTTGGCTGATTGAAACCGACCAAACTTTGCAGAATGGTCAAAATAAAGTTACAGCTTGTTGTAAATTTGTTTTTAAATGACGTTGATGTAGAATTCGTAAGTTGGTGTGATTCAATCTATACTCGCTTTCAAAACCAATCCACAAATGTTAAAAAAATTTCACATAAATGTGGTTTTGTTGTTGAATTGAACAGATAAAACAAAATTTTGGATTTGAAATGATGAATCACGTTCATTTGCATGGTTTATGGTGGTTTTGAGTTGAAAAATTTGTTGTTCATGAAAATTAGGCAATGAAATGTACTTTTTCGACTCCAAGTTCGAACTTTCGACAAATACAAGGTCATTTCCTAACGTTTTTGTTCATTTTGTTGTACTTGGCTGATTGAAACCGACCAAACATTGCAGAATGGTCAAAATAAAGTTACAGCTTGTTGTAAAGTTGTATTTAAATGACGCTGATGTAGAATTCGTAAGTTGGTGTGGGTCCATCTATACTCGCTTTCAAAACCAATCCACAAATGTTAGAGAAATTTCACATAAATGTGGGTTTTGTTGTTGAATTGAACAGATAAAACAAAATTTTGGATTTGAAATGATGAATCACGTTCATTTGCATGGTTTATGGTGGTTTTGAGTTGAAAATATTGTTGTTCATGAAAATTAGGCAATGAAATGCACTTTTTCGACTCAAAGTTGGAACTTTCGACAAATACAAGGTCATTTTCTAACGTTTTTGTTCATTGTGTTGTACTTGGCTGATTGAAACCGACCAAACTTTGCAGAATGGTCAAAATAAAGTTACAGCTTGTTGTAAAGTTGTATTTAAATGACGCTGATGTAGAATTCGTAAGTTGGTGTGGGTCCATCTATACTCGCTTTCAAAACCAATCCACAAATGTTAGAGAAATTTCACATAAATGTGGGTTTTGTTGTTGAATTGAACAGATAAAACAAAATTTTGGATTTGAAATGATGAATCACGTTCATTTGCATGGTTTATGGTGGTTTTGAGTTGAAAAATTTGTTGTTCATGAAAATTAGGCAATGAAATGCACTTTTTCGACTCAAAGTTGGAACTTTCGACAAATACAAGGTCATTTCCTAACGTTTTTGTTCATTGTGTTGTACTTGGCTGATTGAAACCGACCAAACTTTGCAGAATGGTCAAAATAAAGTTACAGCTTGTTGTAAATTTGTTTTTAAATGACGTTGATGTAGAATTCGTAAGTTGGTGTGATTCAATCTATACTCGCTTTCAAAACCAATCCACAAATGTTAAAAAAATTTCACATAAATGTGGTTTTGTTGTTGAATTGAACAGATAAAACAAAATTTTGGATTTGAAATGATGAATCACGTTCATTTGCATGGTTTATGGTGGTTTTGAGTTGAAAATATTGTTGTTCATGAAAATTAGGCAATGAAATGCACTTTTTCGACTCAAAGTTGGAACTTTCGACAAATACAAGGTCATTTCCTAACGTTTTTGTTCATTGTGTTGTACTTGGCTGATTGAAACCGACCAAACTTTGCAGAATGGTCAAAATAAAGTTACAGCTTGTTGTAAAGTTGTATTTAAATGACGCTGATGTAGAATTCGTAAGTTGGTGTGGGTCCATCTATACTCGCTTTCAAAACCAATCCACAAATGTTAGAGAACTTTCACATAAATGTGGGTTTTGTTGTTGAATTGAACAGATAAAACAAAATTTTGGATTTGAAATGATGAATCACGTTCATTTGCATGGTTTATGGTGGTTTTGAGTTGAAAAATTTGTTGTTCATGAAAATTAGGCAATGAAATGCACTTTTTCGACTCAAAGTTGGAACTTTCGACAAATACAAGGTCATTTCCTAACGTTTTTGTTCATTGTGTTGTACTTGGCTGATTGAAACCGACCAAACTTTGCAGAATGGTCAAAATAAAGTTACAGCTTGTTGTAAATTTGTTTTTAAATGACGTTGATGTAGAATTCGTAAGTTGGTGTGATTCAATCTATACTCGCTTTCAAAACCAATCCACAAATGTTAGAGAAATTTCACATAAATGTGGTTTTGTTGTTGAATTGAACAGATAAAACAAAATTTTGGATTTGAAATGATGAATCACGTTCATTTGCATGGTTTATGGTGGTTTTGAGTTGAAAATATTGTTGTTCATGAAAATTAGGCAATGAAATGCACTTTTTCGACTCAAAGTTGGAACTTTCGACAAATACAAGGTCATTTTCTAACGTTTTTGTTCATTGTGTTGTACTTGGCTGATTGAAACCGACCAAACTTTGCAGAATGGTTAAATTAAAGTTACAGCTTGTTGTAAAGTTGTATTTAAATGACGCTGATGTAGAATTCGTAAGTTGGTGAGGGTCCATCTATACTCGCTTTCAAAACCAATCCACAAATGTTAGAGAAATTTCACATAAATGTGGTTTTGTTGTTGAATTGAACAGATAAAACAAAATTTTGGATTTGAAATGATGAATCACGTTCATTTGCATGGTTTATGGTGGTTTTGAGTTGAAAATATTGTTGTTCATGAAAATTAGGCAATGAAATGTACTTTTTCGACTCAAAGTTGGAACTTTCGACAAATACAAGGTCATTTCCTAACGTTTTTGTTCATTGTGTTGTACTTGGCTGATTGAAACCGACCAAACTTTGCAGAATGGTCAAAATAAAGTTACAGCTTGTTGTAAAGTTGTATTTAAATGACGCTGATGTAGAATTCGTAAGTTGGTGTGGGTCCATCTATACTCGCTTTCAAAACCAATCCACAAATGTTAGAGAAATTTCACATAAATGTGGGTTTTGTTGTTGAATTGAACAGATAAAACAAAATTTTGGATTTGAAATGATGAATCACGTTCATTTGCATGGTTTATGGTGGTTTTGAGTTGAAAAATTTGTTGTTCATGAAAATTAGGCAATGAAATGCACTTTTTCGACTCAAAGTTGGAACTTTCGACAAATACAAGGTCATTTCCTAACGTTTTTGTTCATTGTGTTGTACTTGGCTGATTGAAACCGACCAAACTTTGCAGAATGGTCAAAATAAAGTTACAGCTTGTTGTAAAGTTGTATTTAAATGACGCTGATGTAGAATTCGTAAGTTGGTGTGGGTCCATCTATACTCGCTTTCAAAACCAATCCACAAATGTTAGAGAAATTTCACATAAATGTGGGTTTTGTTGTTGAATTGAACAGATAAAACAAAATTTTGGATTTGAAATGATGAATCACGTTCATTTGCATGGTTTATGGTGGTTTTGAGTTGAAAATATTGTTGTTCATGAAAATTAGGCAATGAAATGCACTTTTTCGACTCAAAGTTGGAACTTTCGACAAATACAAGGTCATTTCCTAACGTTTTTGTTCATTGTGTTGTACTTGGCTGATTGAAACCGACCAAACTTTGCAGAATGGTCAAAATAAAGTTACAGCTTGTTGTAAATTTGTTTTTAAATGACGTTGATGTAGAATTCGTAAGTTGGTGTGATTCAATCTATACTCGCTTTCAAAACCAATCCACAAATGTTAAAAAAATTTCACATAAATGTGGTTTTGTTGTTGAATTGAACAGATAAAACAAAATTTTGGATTTGAAATGATGAATCACGTTCATTTGCATGGTTTATGGTGGTTTTGAGTTGAAAATATTGTTGTTCATGAAAATTAGGCAATGAAATGCACTTTTTCGACTCAAAGTTGGAACTTTCGACAAATACAAGGTCATTTTCTAACGTTTTTGTTCATTGTGTTGTACTTGGCTGATTGAAACCGACCAAACTTTGCAGAATGGTTAAATTAAAGTTACAGCTTGTTGTAAAGTTGTATTTAAATGACGCTGATGTAGAATTCGTAAGTTGGTGAGGGTCCATCTATACTCGCTTTCAAAACCAATCCACAAATGTTAGAGAAATTTCACATAAATGTGGTTTTGTTGTTGAATTGAACAGATAAAACAAAATTTTGGATTTGAAATGATGAATCACGTTCATTTGCATGGTTTATGGTGGTTTTGAGTTGAAAATATTGTTGTTCATGAAAATTAGGCAATGAAATGTACTTTTTCGACTCAAAGTTGGAACTTTCGACAAATACAAGGTCATTTCCTAACGTTTTTGTTCATTGTGTTGTACTTGGCTGATTGAAACCGACCAAACTTTGCAGAATGGTCAAAATAAAGTTACAGCTTGTTGTAAAGTTGTATTTAAATGACGCTGATGTAGAATTCGTAAGTTGGTGTGGGTCCATCTATACTCGCTTTCAAAACCAATCCACAAATGTTAGAGAAATTTCACATAAATGTGGGTTTTGTTGTTGAATTGAACAGATAAAACAAAATTTTGGATTTGAAATGATGAATCACGTTCATTTGCATGGTTTATGGTGGTTTTGAGTTGAAAAATTTGTTGTTCATGAAAATTAGGCAATGAAATGCACTTTTTCGACTCAAAGTTGGAACTTTCGACAAATACAAGGTCATTTCCTAACGTTTTTGTTCATTGTGTTGTACTTGGCTGATTGAAACCGACCAAACTTTGCAGAATGGTCAAAATAAAGTTACAGCTTGTTGTAAAGTTGTTTTTAAATGACGTTGATGTAGAATTCGTAAGTTGGTGTGATTCAATCTATACTCGCTTTCAAAACCAATCCACAAATGTTAAAAAAATTTCACATAAATGTGGTTTTGTTGTTGAATTGAACAGATAAAACAAAATTTTGGATTTGAAATGATGAATCACGTTCATTTGCATGGTTTATGGTGGTTTTGAGTTGAAAAATTTGTTGTTCATGAAAATTAGGCAATGAAATGCACTTTTTCGACTCAAAGTTGGAACTTTCGACAAATACAAGGTCATTTCCTAACGTTTTTGTTCATTGTGTTGTACTTGGCTGATTGAAACCGACCAAACTTTGCAGAATGGTCAAAATAAAGTTACAGCTTGTTGTAAAGTTGTATTTAAATGACGCTGATGTAGAATTCGTAAGTTGGTGTGGGTCCATCTATACTCGCTTTCAAAACCAATCCACAAATGTTAGAGAAATTTCACATAAATGTTGGTTTTGTTGTTGAATTGAACAGATAAAACAAAATTTTGGATTTGAAATGATGAATCACGTTCATTTGCATGGTTTATGGTGGTTTTGAGTTGAAAATATTGTTGTTCATGAAAATTAGGCAATGAAATGCACTTTTTCGACTCAAAGTTGGAACTTTCGACAAATACAAGGTCATTTTCTAACGTTTTTGTTCATTGTGTTGTACTTGGCTGATTGAAACCGACCAAACTTTGCAGAATGGTCAAAATAAAGTTACAGCTTGTTGTAAATTTTTTTTTAAATGACGTTGATGTAGAATTCGTAAGTTGGTGTGATTCAATCTATACTCGCTTTCAAAACCAATCCACAAATGTTAGAGAAATTTCACATAAATGTGGTTTTGTTGTTGAATTGAACAGATAAAACAAAATTTTGGATTTGAAATGATGAATCACGTTCATTTGCATGGTTTATGGTGGTTTTGAGTTGAAAATATTGTTGTTCATGAAAATTAGGCAATGAAATGCACTTTTTCGACTCAAAGTTGGAACTTTCGACAAGTAGCACGTCATTTCCTAACGTTTTTGTTCATTGTGTTGTATTTGGCTGATTGAAACCGACCAAACTTTGCAGAATGGTCAAAATAAAGTTACAGCTTGTTGTAAATTTTTTTTTAAATGACGTTGATGTAGAATTCGTAAGTTGGTGTGATTCAATCTATACTCGCTTTCAAAACCAATCCACAAATGTTAAAAAAATTTCACATAAATGTGGTTTTGTTGTTGAATTGAACAGATAAAACAAAATTTTGGATTTGAAATGATGAATCACGTTCATTTGCATGGTTTATGGTGGTTTTGAGTTGAAAATATTGTTGTTCATGAAAATTAGGCAATGAAATGTACTTTTTCGACTCCAAGTTCGAACTTTCGACAAATACAAGGTCATTTCCTAACGTTTTTGTTCATTGTGTTGTACTTGGCTGATTGAAACCGACCAAACATTGCAGAATGGTCAAAATAAAGTTACAGCTTGTTGTAAAGTTGTATTTAAATGACGCTGATGTAGAATTCGTAAGTTGGTGTGGGTCCATCTATACTCGCTTTCAAAACCAATCCACAAATGTTAGAGAAATTTCACATAAATGTGGGTTTTGTTGTTGAATTGAACAGATAAAACAAAATTTTGGATTTGAAATGATGAATCACGTTCATTTGCATGGTTTATGGTGGTTTTGAGTTGAAAATATTGTTGTTCATGAAAATTAGGCAATGAAATGCACTTTTTCGACTCAAAGTTGGAACTTTCGACAAATACAAGGTCATTTCCTAACGTTTTTGTTCATTGTGTTGTACTTGGCTGATTGAAACCGACCAAACTTTGCAGAATGGTCAAAATAAAGTTACAGCTTGTTGTAAATTTGTTTTTAAATGACGCTGATGTAGAATTCGTAAGTTGGTGTGGGTCCATCTATACTCGCTTTCAAAACCAATCCACAAATGTTAAAAAAATTTCACATAAATGTGGTTTTGTTGTTGAATTGAACAGATAAAACAAAATTTTGGATTTGAAATGATGAATCACGTTCATTTGCATGGTTTATGGTGGTTTTGAGTTGAAAATATTGTTGTTCATGAAAATTAGGCAATGAAATGCACTTTTTCGACTCAAAGTTGGAACTTTCGACAAATACAAGGTCATTTCCTAACGTTTTTGTTCATTGTGTTGTACTTGGCTGATTGAAACCGACCAAACTTTGCAGAATGGTTAAAATAAAGTTACAGCTTGTTGTAAATTTGTTTTTAGATGACGCTGATGTAGAATTCGTAAGTTGGTGTGGGTCCATCTATACTCGCTTTCAAAACCAATCCACAAATGTTAGAGAAATTTCACATAAATGTGGGTTTTGTTGTTGAATTGAACAGATAAAACAAAATTTTGGATTTGAAATGATGAATCACGTTCATTTGCATGGTTTATGGTGGTTTTGAGTTGAAAAATTTGTTGTTCATGAAAATTAGGCAATGAAATGCACTTTTTCGACTCAAAGTTGGAACTTTCGACAAATACAAGGTCATTTCCTAACGTTTTTGTTCATTGTGTTGTACTTGGCTGATTGAAACCGACCAAACTTTGCAGAATGGTCAAAATAAAGTTACAGCTTGTTGTAAAGTTGTGTTTAGATGACGC
The DNA here is from genome assembly GCA_963965965.1 of Trididemnum nubilum. NCBI lineage: Eukaryota > Metazoa > Chordata > Ascidiacea > Aplousobranchia > Didemnidae > Trididemnum > Trididemnum nubilum. The sequence goes on from OZ014479.1 coordinate 16,632,641, forward strand.
TGATGTAGAATTCGTAAGTTGGTGTAGGTCAATCTATACTCGCTTTCAAAACCAATCCACAAATGTCAAAGAAATTTCACATAAATGTGGTTTTGTTGTTGAATTGAACAGATAAAACAAAATTTTGGATTTGAAATGATGAATCACGTTCATTTGCATGGTTTATGGTGGTTTTGAGTTGAAAATATTGTTGTTCATGAAAATTAGGCAATGAAATGTACTTTTTCGACTCAAAGTTGGAACTTTCGACAAATACAAGGTCATTTCCTAACGTTTTTGTTCATTGTGTTGTACTTGGCTGATTGAAACCGACCAAACTTTGCAGAATGGTCAAAATAAAGTTACAGCTTGTTGTAAATTTGTTTTTAGATGACGCTGATGTAGAATTCGTAAGTTGGTGTGATTCAATCTATACTCGCTTTCAAAACCAATCCACAAATGTTAGAGAACTTTCACATAAATGTGGTTTTGTTGTTGAATTGAACAGATAAAACAAAATTTTGGATTTGAAATGATGAATCACGTTCATTTGCATGGTTTATGGTGGTTTTGAGTTGAAAAATTTGTTGTTCATGAAAATTAGGCAATGAAATGCACTTTTTCGACTCAAAATTGGAACTTTCGACAAATACAAGGTCATTTCCTAACGTTTTTGTTCATTGTGTTGTACTTGGCTGATTGAAACCGACCAAACTTTGCAGAATGGTCAAAATAAAGTTATAGCTTGTTGTAAATTTGTTTTTAGATGACGCTGATGTAGAATTCGTAAGTTGGTGAGGGTCCATCTATACTCGCTTTCAAAACCAATCCACAAATGTTAGAGAAATTTCACATAAATGTGGTTTTGTTGTTGAATTGAACAGATAAAACAAAATTTTGGATTTGAAATGATGAATCACGTTCATTTGCATGGTTTATGGTGGTTTTGAGTTGAAAATATTGTTGTTCATGAAAATTAGGCAATGAAATGCACTTTTTCGACTCCAAGTTCGTAGTTTTGACAAATACAAGGTCATTTCCTAACGTTTTTGTTCATTGTGTTGTACTTGGCTGATTGAAACCGACCAAACTTTGCAGAATGGTCAAAATAAAGTTACAGCTTGTTGTAAATTTGTATTTAAATGACGTTGATGTAGAATTCGTAAGTTGGTGTGATTCAATCTATACTCGCTTTCAAAACCAATCCACAAATGTTAGAGAAATTTCACATAAATGTGGTTTTGTTGTTGAATTGAACAGATAAAACAAAATTTTGGATTTGAAATGATGAATCACGTTCATTTGCATGGTTTATGGTGGTTTTGAGTTGAAAATATTGTTGTTCATGAAAATTAGGCAATGAAATGCACTTTTTCGACTCCAAGTTCGTAGTTTTGACAAATACAAGGTCATTTCCTAACGTTTTTGTTCATTGTGTTGTACTTGGCTGATTGAAACCGACCAAACTTTGCAGAATGGTCAAAATAAAGTTACAGCTTGTTGTAAAGTTGTGTTTAGATGACGCTGATGTAGAATTCGTAAGTTGGTGTAGGTCAATCTATACTCGCTTTCAAAACCAATCCACAAATGTCAAAGAAATTTCACATAAATGTGGTTTTGTTGTTGAATTGAACAGATAAAACAAAATTTTGGATTTGAAATGATGAATCACGTTCATTTGCATGGTTTATGGTGGTTTTGAGTTGAAAATATTGTTGTTCATGAAAATTAGGCAATGAAATGTACTTTTTCGACTTAAAGTTGGAACTTTCGACAAATACAAGGTCATTTCCTAACGTTTTTGTTCATTGTGTTGTACTTGGCTGATTGAAACCGACCAAACTTTGCAGAATGGTCAAAATAAAGTTACAGCTTGTTGTAAATTTGTTTTTAGATGACGCTGATGTAGAATTCGTAAGTTGGTGTGGGTCCATCTATACTCGCTTTCAAAACCAATCCACAAATGTTAGAGAAATTTCACATAAATGTGGGTTTTGTTGTTGAATTGAACAGATAAAACAAAATTTTGGATTTGAAATGATGAATCACGTTCATTTGCATGGTTTATGGTGGTTTTGAGTTGAAAATATTGTTGTTCATGAAAATTAGGCAATGAAATGCACTTTTTCGACTCAAAATTGTAACTTTCGACAAATACAAGGTCATTTCCTAACGTTTTTGTTCATTGTGTTGTACTTGGCTGATTGAAACCGACCAAACTTTGCAGAATGGTCAAAATAAAGTTACAGCTTGTTGTAAATTTGTATTTAGATGACGCTGATGTAGAATTCGTAAGTTGGTGAGGGTCCATCTATACTCGCTTTCAAAACCAATCCACAAATGTTAGAGAAATTTCACATAAATGTGGTTTTGTTGTTGAATTGAACAGATAAAACAAAATTTTGGATTTGAAATGATGAATCACGTTCATTTGCATGGTTTATGGTGGTTTTGAGTTGAAAAATTTGTTGTTCATGAAAATTAGGCAATGAAATGCACTTTTTCGACTCCAAGTTCGTAGTTTTTACAAATACAAGGTCATTTTCTAACGTTTTTGTTCATTGTGTTGTACTTGGCTGATTGAAACCGACCAAACTTTGCAGAATGGTCACAATAAAGTTACAGATCTCTATAACGTTGTTTTTAGATGACGCTGATGTAGAATTCGTAAGTTGGTGTAGGTCAATCTATACTCGCTTTCAAAACCAATCCACAAATGTCAAAGAAATTTCACATAAATGTGGTTTTGTTGTTGAATTGAACAGATAAAACAAAATTTTGGATTTGAAATGATGAATCACGTTCATTTGCATGGTTTATGGTGGTTTTGAGTTGAAAAATTTGTTGTTCATGAAAATTAGGCAATGAAATGTACTTTTTCGACTCAAAGTTGGAACTTTCGACAAATACAAGGTCATTTCCTAACGTTTTTGTTCATTGTGTTGTACTTGGCTGATTGAAACCGACCAAACTTTGCAGAATGGTCAAAATAAAGTTACAGCTTGTTGTAAATTTGTATTTAGATGACGCTGATGTAGAATTCGTAAGTTGGTGTGATTCAATCTATACTCGCTTTCAAAACCAATCCACAAATGTTAGAGAAATTTCACATAAATGTGGTTTTGTTGTTGAATTGAACAGATAAAACAAAATTTTGGATTTGAAATGATGAATCACGTTCATTTGCATGGTTTATGGTGGTTTTGAGTTGAAAAATTTGTTGTTCATGAAAATTAGGCAATGAAATGCACTTTTTCGACTCAAAATTGGAACTTTCGACAAATACAAGGTCATTTCCTAACGTTTTTGTTCATTGTGTTGTACTTGGCTGATTGAAACCGACCAAACTTTGCAGAATGGTCAAAATAAAGTTACAGCTTGTTGTAAATTTGTTTTTAGATGACGCTGATGTAGAATTCGTAAGTTGGTGAGGGTCCATCTATACTCGCTTTCAAAACCAATCCACAAATGTTAGAGAAATTTCACATAAATGTGGTTTTGTTGTTGAATTGAACAGATAAAACAAAATTTTGGATTTGAAATGATGAATCACGTTCATTTGCATGGTTTATGGTGGTTTTGAGTTGAAAATATTGTTGTTCATGAAAATTAGGCAATGAAATGCACTTTTTCGACTCCAAGTTCTTAGTTTTGACAAATACAAGGTCATTTCCTAACGTTTTTGTTCATTGTGTTGTACTTGGCTGATTGAAACCGACCAAACTTTGCAGAATGGTCAAAATAAAGTTACAGCTTGTTGTAAATTTGTTTTTAAATGACGTTGATGTAGAATTCGTAAGTTGGTGTGATTCAATCTATACTCGCTTTCAAAACCAATCCACAAATGTTAGAGAAATTTCACATAAATGTGGTTTTGTTGTTGAATTGAACAGATAAAACAAAATTTTGGATTTGAAATGATGAATCACGTTCATTTGCATGGTTTATGGTGGTTTTGAGTTGAAAAATTTGTTGTTCATGAAAATTAGGCAATGAAATGCACTTTTTCGACTCCAAGTTCGTAGTTTTGACAAATACAAGGTCATTTCCTAACGTTTTTGTTCATTGTGTTGTACTTGGCTGATTGAAACCGACCAAACTTTGCAGAATGGTCAAAATAAAGTTACAGCTTGTTGTAAAGTTGTGTTTAGATGACGCTGATGTAGAATTCGTAAGTTGGTGTAGGTCAATCTATACTCGCTTTCAAAACCAATCCACAAATGTCAAAGAAATTTCACATAAATGTGGTTTTGTTGTTGAATTGAACAGATAAAACAAAATTTTGGATTTGAAATGATGAATCACGTTCATTTGCATGGTTTATGGTGGTTTTGAGTTGAAAAATTTGTTGTTCATGAAAATTAGGCAATGAAATGCACTTTTTCGACTCAAAATTGGAACTTTCGACAAATACAAGGTCATTTCCTAACGTTTTTGTTCATTGTGTTGTACTTGGCTGATTGAAACCGACCAAACTTTGCAGAATGGTCAAAATAAAGTTACAGCTTGTTGTAAATTTGTATTTAGATGACGCTGATGTAGAATTCGTAAGTTGGTGAGGGTCCATCTATACTCGCTTTCAAAACCAATCCACAAATGTTAGAGAAATTTCACATAAATGTGGGTTTTGTTGTTGAATTGAACAGATAAAACAAAATTTTGGATTTGAAATGATGAATCACGTTCATTTGCATGGTTTATGGTGGTTTTGAGTTGAAAAATTTGTTGTTCATGAAAATTAGGCAATGAAATGCACTTTTTCGACTCAAAGTTGGAACTTTCGACAAATACAAGGTCATTTTCTAACGTTTTTGTTCATTGTGTTGTACTTGGCTGATTGAAACCGACCAAACTTTGCAGAATGGTCACAATAAAGTTACAGATCTCTATAACGTTGTTTTTAGATGACGCTGATGTAGAATTCGTAAGTTGGTGTGATTCAATCTATACTCGCTTTCAAAACTAATGCACAAATGTTAGAGAAATTTCACATAAATGTGGTTTTGTTGCTGAATTGAACAGATAAAACAAAATTTTGGATTTGAAATGATGAATCACGTTCATTTGCATGGTTTATGGTGGTTTTGAGTTGAAAAATTTGTTGTTCATGAAAATTAGGCAATGAAATGCACTTTTTGACTCAAAATTGTAACTTTCGACAAATACAAGGTCATTTTCTAACGTTTTTGTTCATTGTGTTGTACTTGGCTGATTGAAACCGACCAAACTTTGCAGAATGGTCAAAATAAAGTTACAGCTTGTTGTAAATTTGTATTTAGATGACGCTGATGTAGAATTCGTAAGTTGGTGAGGGTCCATCTATACTCGCTTTCAAAACCAATCCACAAATGTTAGAGAAATTTCACATAAATGTGGGTTTTGTTGTTGAATTGAACAGATAAAACAAAATTTTGGATTTGAAATGATGAATCACGTTCATTTGCATGGTTTATGGTGGTTTTGAGTTGAAAATATTGTTGTTCATGAAAATTAGGCAATGAAATGCACTTTTTCGACTCCAAGTTCGTAGTTTTGACAAATACAAGGTCATTTTCTAACGTTTTTGTTCATTGTGTTGTGCTTGGCTGATTGAAACCGACCAAACTTTGCAGAATGGTCAAAATAAAGTTACAGCTTGTTATAACGTTGTTTTTTAATGACGCTGATGTAGAATTCGTAAGTTGGTGCAGGTCAATCTATACTCGCTTTCAAAACTAATGCACAAATGTTAGAGAAATTTCACATAAATGTGGTTTTGTTGTTGAATTGAACAGATAAAACAAAATTTTGGATTTGAAATGATGAATCACGTTCATTTGCATGGTTTATGGTGGTTTTGAGTTGAAAATATTGTTGTTCATGAAAATTAGGCAATGAAATGCACTTTTATGACTCAAAGTTGGAACTTTCGACAAGTAGCAGGTCATTTTTTAACGTTTTTGTTCATTGTGTTGTACTTGGCTGATTGAAACCGACCAAACTTTGCAGAATGGTCAAAATAAAGTTACAGCTTGTTGTAAATTTGTTTTTAGATGACGTTGATGTAGAATTCGTAAGTTGGTGTGATTCAATCTATACTCGCTTTCAAAACCAATCCACAAATGTTAGAGAAATTTTGCATAAATGTGGTTTTGTTGTTGAATTGAACAGATAAAACAAAATTTTGGATTTGAAATGATGAATCACGTTCATTTGCATGGTTTATGGTGGTTTTGATTTGAAAATATTGTTGTTCATGAAAATTAGGCAATGAAATGCACTTTTTCGACTCCAAGTTCGTAGTTTTGACAAATACAAGGTCATTTTTTAACGTTTTTGTTCATTGTGTTGTACTTGGCTGATTGAAACCGACCAAACTTTGCAGAATGGTCAAAATAAAGTTACAGCTTGTTGTAAAGTTGTATTTAGATGACGCTGATATGAAATATGTAAGTTGGTGTGGTTTAATTTTTTAATGCTTTCACTGATTTTGCACAAATGACAAAGGATATCGTCATAAAAATGGTATTTTGCAGCTGAATTTAATAGTTGAGTCTAATTATTTGGTTCATAAATGATAAAACACGTTCATTTTCATGATTTGTGATTAACTCAAGCTGAAAAATTTGTTGTTCATGTAAGTTTAGGTTTTAGTCATGACTGTTTTTTTCTAAATTCCTTCTTTAAGAGATATATTCACTTTTCAACACTTGGCTTACTCAAGTTCTGCTTTGTGTATGAAGAGTTTGAAATCATGGCTGAAACTTATTTGTGTCTTACAGGCGGAGGGTAAGGGGAGGAGCCCTCATTTCCTGGAAATTGCGGAAGTTGAGGATTAAAGCCATTAGCCGCTTGGAGATATTAGTTCAGTTTCAGAATTAATAGCAATTTAAACGCCATTTTGATCATTATTTACGTCTTTTATAGCCATTTGATGAAATAAAATTGCTAAGTTTAGGAAGCTAGTTGAAGTATTGTGTATTTTGTCTTGCCTTTTCAGTCCTCTGACCTACTCTGGTCAAATGCAGAAGTTTTTCAGCGCCTACATTTTGTTATTTTTGTTTGACTTGATTAAGGGGCTGGGGGCGGGTCACGCCCCCTTATCTGCAAAAGGTCCCCCGTGTTTGCGCCATTGCAAAAGGCCATTTGTTTTTTTTTGTTTTTTGTTTAATTGGTAATTTTGAATTCTTTTCCACGAAATGATCATAAATTGTTATGACGTTTAGAAGTTTATCAAAAGCACTTTTTAAATTTTAAGTTGCTGAAGCGCATTTGACACGCTGGTTAAAATTTCGTCCCTGTCCCATTGCTTCGAGAGTTTCGTCACTAATCTAATATAAGCAAAAAATCCTCAAATATTTTTGTGCAGACCGAGTTTTATAACATTAGATCACCATAGCTCAAGTACTATATTTCTGGATTGAACACTTAAGTCATAATCAGTTCTTTCGGCTTTTGCAAACATTTTTATGATAGGCACAATATGCTCATATTTAATTTTATTTTACTGTCAAGCCAAATCATTTTGTTGTTACGCTATACTTTTCCATTATAATTATTCATAAAGTTTTGCAAGGTCGCAATAGAAGTCTGCATATTTTGATTGATTGTTTTTTGTTTTTTGAAACAGAACGAACCTAAACTCAGAAAGAACACAAGGAAATTTTCTCAACGAAGTGTTTACTGCAACTTGTTTGCTTAAACGCGACTTCTAGCGGTTTTCACACTTTTTTAATATAAAGTTTTTGCGCGTTTTTGTTAAAAACAGGAAAGGGAAAATGACGATTTTTTAGCGCAACCACCCTTTGCTTGAGTACGGTTCTGTTCGTTCTAAAATGAGGGATTCTTTTGTATTGATGTCTTGAGAAAATCTTTCAAATTAGTTTTCTTCTACGACCTACGTATAATAACAAGTTTAGATACAAAACTTAGTTTAGAAAAGTCTTTCAACTTTGAGACTAAATTTTCTTCCATTTTAGTTCCATTTCTTGTATTAAATTGTTTTTATTTCGCTACAAAAGCATCTTGTTCAATTTCACAGTGAACGAAAGAATATAAAAGACTTTTTTGACTTTTTCTCATTTTGTGACGTCATATTTGAGGCACGCCGCAAAATCAGATTCAAAAGCATTATGTGTTGTCCACGATTTGTCTGAAAAAAAAGGAATACTTTTGGTTCGTATATTAAAATTTGTTTGGTTGAAGTGAGGCACCATCGACAATGCCTCATCACTTCGCATATTTGAAGCGATGCTCAATTGCACTCCGTAGAGTTAGCAATTACACCGAATAGTTTGGGCTTTTAATGCGAAAACCATAACGTAAAAGCAGTGAATACCCAAAAAAAGTAAATATGATAAAAATTAATCAAGTTCTTGACAAATATTTTGATTTGTGAGAAAACATTTTATTTTAATTATATACTTTTATTTTTTTTGTACAATTCTACAGGTGAGGCAAGGCCTCACCTGCCTTTCCTTACCGCACGTCCCTGTGTATCATGCATTCGCTGAGCCGTTAGCCTGATTGCTGTCGTAACTTTAACCCAAGGATCGCGAAGTAAAAATTTTTTATGGCATAATTATTGAAGCGATAAATTCCAGAATGGTAAAAAACCACAAGCAAGAAATAAACCAGAGATTACAAATACATTACAGCGGTATTCAAGAGTTCAAATTGTAAAAATGTGTTAAAATAGTAAAGTAAAGTAAGTTCTTACTTGATCGGTAACACAATCTTTAAAATTATCTTTAAAATTCATAAATAAAGATGTTATTTTAAACTTGAACTATTTTTCAAAACTTTGTATTTACTAAAACGTAAAAACAACATTTTAGAAACATCGCTGAAATCGTTGTTTTCTTATCATTAAAAGTGAAAATCAAATTTTCAAAACATGGTTTTGAAAATTTGGTTCCAGCAAAGCATAAAAATAAAGTCTTGAAACAATTTGGAAATTAAAAATCTATTTCGAACACCAAAAATTAACGTATTTTTAAAAAATGTTGGTTCCAACTAAAACGTTAAAGCAACGTTTAAAAAAACATCCCTAAAAAATGTTATTTGCAAACAAATATTAATGTATTTTCCAAAAATTTGGTTTCATTTAGAAACGTAAAAAAAGCGTTTTATACAAACATCACTAAAAACATTACTTTGAAAGCCAAAGGTGAACATATTTTTAGAAATTTGGTTTCAGAAAAGTGGAAAAATAGATTTTCAAATAAACTAAAATCAAAACTTTATTTTAACTACCAAAAAAGGAAATTTTTTAAAAAGTTAGTTTCAGCTAAAACGTAAGCATCATTGAAAAACTCTATTTTAATAGTCAAAACTGAATATATTTTTTAAAATTTGGTTCTTGCAAAAACGTAAAAATAACGTTTTAAAAAACCTTACACCAAAAACGTTAAATTGGAAACCAAAATTAAACGTATTTTAAAAAGTTCTATTTAAGTAAAAATGTTAAAAAAACACTTTTTTAGATATTATATTCTACGCCAAAAGCGTTGATTTGGAAACCAAAACTAAATGTATTTTCAAAAGTTCGGTTTTAAAAAAACGTGAAAACAACGTTTCAAAAACCTTACACCAAAAACGTTAATTTGGAAACCAAAATTAAACGTATTTTTAAAAGTTCTATTTAAGTAAAAATGTTTAAAAAACGCTTTAAAACTTCTACGCCAAAAACGTTGATTTGGAAACCAACACTAAACGTATTTTCAAAAGTTCGGTTTTAAAAAAAACGTAAAAATAACGTTTTAAAAACCTTACAACAAAAACGTTGATTTGGATACCAAAATAAAACATATTCTCAAAAGCTTGGTTTCAGCAAAAACGTTTAAAAAACGTTTTAAAAACATTGCACAAAAACGTTGATTTGGAAACCAGAAATAAACATCTTTTTGAATGTTTGGTTTCAGCAAAAACGTTAAAAGAACGTTTTAAAAACATTAAAACGAAACGTTTTTTTTTAAACCAAAATAAAACGTTTCGAAACGTTTTATTTACGTTTTTTGTTGCTTGGGGCGTAACTATTTGCCGCTTACACTTGGCTTAGCCGAGTCCTTTTTAAAAAGGTCCTATTCGATACTTGCGTAACTTTTCAACGTCACAATTATTTTAACTAGCTTATTCCCGAAACTTCATCTTTGTTACTTCACAATTATGCTAGTTTAATGCCGTGTACAAATTTCTCACTGTGTCGTCACAATGGTATGATTCTTACAAAACAAGCAAGAAGCAATAATTTAGAAAGCTAATGATTGGCGTTTCAGCATGTTTTAGGTGGTGCAGAATTTTTGATTTTTGATAAAGACAACTTTATATTCTCTCGTTAAAATTTTTTTTGGCTTAACTCTTCTGTCACGAATTACGATACTGCTCAGTGCTCAATGCATTTCAAATCAGACAAGAGATCGTTACCGAGGAAGTCTTTACGGCTCTTGAAAAGCTTCTGACGAGAAGGAAATATGATTGGTGTGGCAAAATACGAGGAAGAAAATTAATACTTACTGTCTAGGATTGGTTAGCATACAATTAAAACAGTGGAGTGCCTTCTATGAAATCGATGGAACATTAATAACTTAGTTAATAATCTTGAAGCTTGACGATTTATCATAGCTTTGTGCGCATAATAACGCATTGCAGAACACAACGCTTTGGAGCCCTTTGTCTCCTAAGGCGGTGGTAAAACTTCGCTGCTATACCTATACATGCAGCAGAACCTTGATTTAACAAAAAAACATAATTTTTTGGGGGGCCGTGTTTTTTTTTGAAAAAAAACATGTTTTTTTTTGTTTTATAATACTCTTTGGTTTATGAAAATAAAAAACATTTTTTTTAGATGCTGTGTTTTTTTCAATAAAAAACAAGATTCAAAAAAAACATTTACATCTCTAGTTACAGATACGAGTCCTTAAATAGCATGTGGAAAGGTGTCCCACTAGTGATATAAAAAATACAGCAAATGCAAGTACGTGCAGCATAGCAAAAATTAAACAATAAAATTATCATGGGAACCGAAGTAAATGTGTTACTTTCAGGCTAAAACCGTCGTGTGTGAAAAATCTCAGAGATAGAAAAACATTTAGAGGTTGCACAAAAGCAGTATAGTTTTTCATACATACCCAATTTGGCAAAGATAAGGGCTTCGCTGTTTGCAAAGTGTTAGCTGTACAAAAGCGGTAATATTATGGGTGTAACCCAACTTATCGTATGTTGCCAAATAAGCAGTGCACTGTCTTTATTCTCACTTAGCAAAAACCATAACTAAGGTATGCTTTAAGGCAAAATGCATGTGGAACTGAAACTGATCTTCATCACATCTTTCATTAGTCAGCCATATTTCTATATAAGTGCCAATGCCAAATCACGCTCTGCAGTTGCATGCGGGACTTGGATTCTTTGAAAGCAACCGTCTGTCTGCCATCAATGAGCCTGATAATTCACTCCAAGAATTAGAGTCAATTAATAGAAATTTTTAATCTACTGTATTTTAATTTTTTGGAAAAATCCAATTTATCGGTTTAAGCAGCAAACCACTTTTTCCAAATCTTGTTTATTAACGGCACGCTCGGTAAAGTTTTCACCTTCGTAAAGAGCTACAACCATTCGTCACTTCATGGCATCATGCACCTCTGGTTCAACAAAATCTAAGCCACTAGTTTCTTAGACGTGTACCAAAGACGACCTGCGAATTTTTTTGCATTACGGTTGCCCCAATTCTTATGTCAATGTGATTTTGCCACGTTTTTTGCAAGTCCAAGATTTTTTCTACATTTTGGTAAGTTTAATACGGATACAAGAGACGATGCTTTTGTCTATGCTCACCATAATCAGTTTACCATGCAGTTCTGGCAAACGGTAAACTGATTATGGAGAGCATAAGTTAGGGGCACCACAATCCGTTTTGGCACCCCTAACTGATTTTTGATTTTGTTCAAGTTTTGTTTCCTTGGAGATGCAAGCACCAGATTCTTGCTTTTAGTGTTTGAGACATTCATGTCAAAAAACATAATATTACCCTGCAGCAAAAACTTTCTCAGCCTATACCCATTCTTCAAATGCTTGAACAATGCCATTTGCTTGAGACTAACTGGTCCTACTTGGAATTAGGGCAATCTTGAGCAGATGTTTTATGCAGATGCCAAAGGTGATGATAGGCATGTGATCGACTTGTGAGAATAAATTTGAATAAAACTGAAAGTGGTTCAAGTTATTAATCGAAACTTTTAAAAAATAGAGTATGTTCAGAATAGTACGGGCTATTATTTTTTTAATTTCTTAAGATCATCTTTCATACTCTTGCTCGGTTTATTATTTTGGACTTTCCAGTTGCCACTCTTATATCCACTGTTCCATTGATTCCATTCTCTAACATTCCCTTTTAAACAAGAGAAAATTTTGGTACCTTTGTCATGAGGGTCTATGAATCAGAGCATTTGCACTGTTCACATTAAAGAAATCTTTCAGGACATCTTTTTTGTTACTTGTGGTAGCCTTAAAAATTCGCTAAGTATCCTAACAAGTTTAATAACTATCCAAGAATCTGATTAACACAATATAGTATTGTAGTGTATGAGGTTTGAAATTTGTCCAGAAATTAATACTTGGCAACTGAAATGATTCTAGTCAAACTTATTGAGACAAACAACTTCCAACTACAGGAGAAGACATAATTATAAAAAGTCCATAATGTGCAATTGACTTGTACACCGTCTTCCCAGCTTCTAAAGTGCTCAATGGACATGGGCCCCCAGTTAACGGTACAAGAAGTACAGTTAAAAATTAGAAAATTTAAAACCCCACTATTGGCTGTTTCCCACTTATGGGTTTGTCAGGTGGACTGGAAACCAGAGGTGGAGTCCTCGAGGACGTCCTTGGCCTCGAGGACGTCCTCGAGGACACATTTTGAAGTCCTTGGCCTCGAAGGCTCAAGTCCTCGAAAATTGCTCTGTCCTTGGCTCGAGGACAGCACTATTTTTTGAACAGTTGAAATTTCGTTGGAAAACGCCAGAAACCTCGCGGAAAATTTGCAAACATCTTTTTTGTTTTCCTCAATTGGAGCATAGGTGTAGGCAAGGGGAGGGAGGTAGCCCCCCCCTAATTGTAATTTCACCAATGACAAAAATGTGACAAAAAACCTATTGTTTCTTCAGTTTCAGTTTCTTTTTAGCATTTTTCGCTGACAACAGTATAACTAATTTACAATATTGAAGACCAGGGGCGCCGGGTCCCACTCAATTCAATATTTGTCAGCCAATTTAAACGTATAACCCGGAGAAAATGGAAAGTTTTTGTCTTAAAAGTTGCTATCTCAGGCCCACATCAAGCCTTTTTGTGAACGTAATGCATTAATCAGGGCCGGATTTACCATAATATGACGCATTACCAGCTAGGGGCTCCGAACTGAAATCGTAAGATTTTTTTAATCTTCATCTATATTTCCGAGAAAGATGCTGCGAAAATCTTCAAAGTGCCAGGGGCCTTGCGCGATGTAAATCCGGCCCGGCAATAACATGGCTAGTAGACGTAACCATCTATTGTACCATTTTTTAAAAACAATTCATTAATTCACCTCCAACCTCGCCGGCTTTTACGTACAAATTGGCTTTTAAAAAAATTAGCCCTGGAAAATGCTGATTGAACGAACTATTGAACTTCAATTGAGGGGACCTGCCCCCCTGTCGAACGTGTACTCCTATAACTGGTTATTTTCATGACAAAACAAAAATCTCTAAGGAAAATCTTCGAGTGGATTATTATTTACTGCTAAAATGCAGCCCGAGACATTGCACCTTACTTCCCTCCACATGGACCAAACCAAATCACTAACAATTAAATCTAACTTCAAAATGCAAGATGTTAAACGTGTTTTGGACTTAAATTGCAAGTAAAAGGAGGATTAAACAATTTGATTTTTTCGATTGGCTTTCAAATGTCAAAAATCTAGTGCTTTCAAATGGCTCTGAACACTTGCGAAATGTGATCCAATGGCATTAAAATAGCTTTTTTTCCCAAAAAATTACAAAAAATCGCCCATCGGCTGGGGGCTTCGCCCCCAGACCCCCAAAGCCTCCGGCGGCTGGGAACACCGCCCCAACCCCCGTCTGTGATACACTTGAGTTACACTAGCTCACTCAACACGTTCCCAAAGTTAGATATTTGCATTTTTCAACTATTGGTTTAAGCCCTCTTCCTTTGCAAAATCCTGGTTACGTGCAAACAGGCAACAACGATTTCAGATGTTTCATCCTACGATATCTTTGTACCGCAAAACTTCCTCTTTGGAAAAATTTTGACGACGTCATATCATGTGATTTGTGGTTTAGGCCTTTCTTAATCAAAAATTTTGGGTACGCCAATGAATATTTTGAAAATTCTTGATTTTTGAAGAGATCGCCTGAAAAATATTTTTGAAGACGTTTTTTTTCTTAGGAGAACGCTTGCGCTTGTGTCCTCGGTCCTTGGCCTTGGCCTCGAGCAATCCTGTCCTTGGCCTCGAGAGGTTCTGTCCTTGGAAAGGCTGTCCTTGGCCTTGGATTATTTTTGTGTCCTTGGCCTTGGCCTCGAGCTTTGTGTCCTCGACTCTACCTCTGGTGGAAACTAAACAAAAACAGTAAAAGACCTCAGCACACCACCCACATCTACCCCTTTTCGTACCGGAAGCCCTGTGGCGGTAGCGAGCCCAAGCTATCCCACAAGGGTTAACTGTGGCACGCACTAACTACGGGGCCGCCACCAGGGTCAATGGTACGGAGACGCGGCTGGTACTAAACACTGTAAGCATTAACTATGGAGGCTGAACATCTAAACCAAACACTGCTGATGCGCTGATGCGAGTCTGTCAAACTTTGTGAAAAACACTGTTGAAATTTTAAACTTTGTCCTAGATGCAAAGCGGCATTTTACGTCACAGTAATGAACCCATTTGCGATAAATGTGGTTTCATTAGGTTGATGATTTTTTGGTTTAGTTGGCGTTGTGTCGATATGTTGATGCAATTTCGGTTCTTTGGTTGAGAGTGTTAACTGGATTTTCTTGTAATATCGCAATTTTTTTTCTAAACAAAGGTTACATCTGTTAGAACCGTTCTGATAAGGCAGTGCTCGTTTCGTGATGTGTAATTGCATATACAGCAGCATATAAATAATCTCAAATTCTCGCCTTTCATGTGCAACCTGAAAGCTTTTTCTTTCTTTTAGTCTTCTTTTGTTTTGGAATAATTGCTTGTATTTTAAGTAGGGTTGGTCAAAATCAAAGCTTTCCAAGTTTGAAATTCTTGCCTTCAAAAACTACGGTACGAATTCCGAAATTCAATTTCGTTAATATTAAATTTAAGTTAGATTTCATATCGAATTTTAGAATTTTTTTTTTAAGTCATATTTCAAGTTTCTTAATTGATCCAACAAAAGATCCAACCCTACTGCTTTTTAGGAATTGGCCAATCTAGATAATTACAGTAACGATACCGGACCCATATTTTGATGCGGAAGTGCAGGTGATGGTTGACTCAATGACATTTAGTCCTTCGCCATCACCTCATCAAGAACTGTGTCTAATGTACATATTTATCTCGAAACTGCGTAGCTGCTTACGTAATGCGCATAATTCAGTCGCTGTGCTTGATGAACAAAAATAAATAAATGAGAAATGGAAACTTTTATTTTTCTCCGAGATATTTTGCATATACAGTTTTCTATTGAAAACGAACAAATATAATCCGGTTCCCGTATAGTTTTTTAAAAATTTTGAAATAAGGACCACCCTAGTGCAGCACACACACTGTATTAATTCGATTGTTTAGTTTAATTAAACTTGTATTTATTATGTCGTCGTAATGAAACATCAGGTCACGCGTAACTGATTACGCGTTCGTATTTTTGCGCGCTTTGCTAGTGCTATGATATTCTGCTTTCATTTTAAATTTAGCATTGAGTATGGCAAGCAAGAAACAAAAAATTAGCAATGGTGGCCGAATATTTCAAGACTGATGGACAGAACAATATTTTTGTGCAAGTCAGGAGCAAGCCAATTTGCTCAATTTGCAACAACGTTTATATAATTGCTTAATGTTGCTATGGTACTACATTTTGCCCGCAAAAATTTTTAAAAAGCAGAGATGGCCCGTTACTCGAAAAAGTTGAACCTCCTGCTGTAGGTAAACATAAACACACAAATTAATTAATGCTGACTACATTTTTGTAAAAACTCCCTACTAAAGTTGACTTTTATTGCTTCCAGTTTCTGGCGAATTAGAGCTAGCTCATCTAAAATAAGATAGATTTAAATGCTTTTCAGCTGCCAAAATCTTTCATAGTAAGAGCAATTCGATGAATATTGGTTAAAAAACAAACTCAACTTATTAAGAACAAGGCCGATCGGTTTATTTACGTGTAGTAAAGTACAGTAGGCCAATGAATTGGTAGGCAAGCTGCGCTGGTCAAATTGGACAGAGTCGCTAACACTTGCTTGAACATTTCTTTTAAAAGGCTGTGTTTGTTCAAAAACTAACTAACGGTGCTCAACTTGCGGCCGTCAATGGAAAATCAGGCGGTTGTGCTTGGTACAGTACTTCCTCGATTATCCGGTCTAGTCGGGACAGCATTTCTTCAAAACCTGAACGGATAAGTAAAAAAACCGCATAATTGAATTTCTTTATTGAAACCAAAACAACGCAGCAAGAAGCAGATTCGAATGCACCAAAACTTAAACGAGGTTCAACATCAAATAATGTACCGCATTGAGGGATCTCAGTACTTTTTTATTAAAAGCAATGTAAATTTGCATGATCGTTAAAATTACAGTAGGGCTATCTATTGCCCCACATTAACTGGAAAAGTGTTAGTTATATCATAAATTATTATCTGACCCAATGGACGGATAATCGAATGCCGGATAAACGAGGTACGGATAATCGAGGAAGTACTGTACATCAAAACAATATAGAAAACAAAAAAAAAACAAAAATCAATAAAATTAATCGACACGATGTTCGCACCAGGGTGTCGAACCGAACCTGAACCCGAACCGTAAACCCGAATGAACCGTTTCATTTTGGTGAACCCGAACCGAACCTGAACCAGCAAAATTTTACTTCAGTGAACCTGAACCAAACCTGAACCTTCAAAATTGTGCTCAAGTGAACCCAAACCGAACCTGAACCCCTAACAAAAGTAAGAATATATTTTTCCATATCCGGATGCCGCTGGCGCTGGTACACGCACAATAAGAGCAGTGGTGATCATCAACAGGATCAGCAATTTCTCCTTTTTTTTTCTGGACGAAACGAGTAACAACAGTTAAATTTTAAGTCAATGAACCCGAACCGAACCTGAACCAGTAATATTTTACTTGAGTGAACCTGAACCAAACCTGAACCTCGAAAATGGTGTTCAAGTGAACCCGAACCAAACCTAAACCGCTAAAATATTTTGAGCAGGAGCTAAACCTGAACCCGAACCGTTATTTGAAACGGTTCGACACCCTGGTTCGCACATTGTACAGCAATATTGGAATGATATGATGTCACAAAGTGGTTTAGATAGAGTAACATAAATGCCGAGTTTCGTAAGCACTGGGTTAACTGCGTAATCTAATCAGTCAAGTAGGAAAGTTCAACACAAACATGCTCGCTTTAAAACGACTTTTGGACGTGGTAAAAGACGAAATTTGTGTCATAGCCAGGCGCGTAGCCAGGAAATTGCAATGGGGGGGCTGTGTTTGGGGGTCTGAAGACGAAGCATTTAGCCGCCAGAGGCAGGAGGTCTGGGGGCGGAGCCACCAGCGCTTGAAAATTTTACATTTTTTCCTAAAATAACTTAATTTTGATAAAAAAATAATGCTTTTAAAGCGTGGCATAGAAATTGGCAGTGCAAACATGATGAAACAGGTTGCATAAATGGGCTATTTCAGAGGTGGCTAATGATAAAATTGTAGTTCTCTTATTTAAATGCTGGTAAATTATAAAATCGTATAGTTCAATAAAACTCACATGGAGTAATCTATTCCGTCCATAGTTTAAAGAGAAAAATAATGGAGGAGGGGCTAATGAAAAGAGGTTTAAGAGAAATGATTGGTAATTAACTAATACTGAATAGCCCACCCCCCGCTATCCCTAAGTTTACAGCATATTTGCTGATGACACTTATGTTTTGCATTTTTACACTATCGATCAAATTTGATTGCTTATTTTTAGCCAGTATTCAAAGTTTCTATTTATTTGTGAGTTATATTTTGACAAAATAGCCCCCCCTGAATATATGTTTCAAAAGATGGTTTAAATCACTATTTTAATCCATTTTAGCGCATAAAACAGTCTTAAAAGTGCTAAAAACGTGGTATTTTCTTTATTCTGCATTTTGGTCGACATGCCAATGGAAAAGTTATACCCCACTCCCCCCTGGCTACGCTACTGATCATGACCAGGTCATCTTGGTGAACAAATGTGTAATTGTAGCAGAGTATTAATAGATTAAAAAGCTTATGGTTTTTACATCGAAACGAATTAAATGAGGATTCAGCTGCGGCTTCTCCCAAATCTCCTTTTTCTCTTTTTGGACCTTGCTTACCCCAAAAACTTCGCTGAATATTATTGGGGAGATGAATATTAGAAAGGCTTAATATGGTATCCGTTCTCAAACATGTTAGATGCTCTTGAGCACTTGTTGCGGCCAAAATTAAACTAAACGTAATCAAACAGTAAGAAAATATGATTTTGCAATAAAATCTTTCAGTGAATGAAATACTAAACCGCGGGTCGGGCTTTTAAATGCTTAGTTTGTGACGTGGATTACGGAAGTCATGCTGATGTGCCAGACAATTGAACTGTTACTTTCCTGCACTGCTGCGGAACATATGCACTCATTTTTATCATATTATGAAACCACTAACCTTAGTCTTGAAGCAGATGGTTTTTTTGTGAATTTTTATCGTCAAGTATTTTTTTGTAAACTTTTGACCTCAATTTTTCTTAATTTTCTTGCTTAAATTGCTTTATGTTTAAGAGCATATTTGTGACCATGCTTTGATACCCGTTTCTGATTTATTCAGAAAATTCTGTTTTCTTTTGAAAGTTTTTGCTAAATTGCAAATCTGCAAGTAAAACGCAAACTTTTTGTGTACTTTGACTTCAAGGGTTGCCAAAACTTTTCTCAGCTATCTGAGCATCCATTATAATAGCATAATAACTTTACAGTATGGCTTTGAATACTAAAATTCATTTTTAGAACAGCATTAATCCTTATCAGAGCAGTGTTTTTACGTGACTTAATCGGAATATATGTTGACATTTGTCGACATGCCGTTTTCACGTGTTTTCAATGCTAATGCTCGGTGTTTTCAATAACATCTTTTGTCTTCTTGTGATGGACATGCAAGATTGATCAATGTTGCAGCCTGGCGCGGCGCCAGAGTAGCGTGACCGGGGGGATGCGGAGTGCACGAACAATACTTGCGAGGCATAAAATAATTTTACCCTTAAATTTGGGAGTGAAGATCAAAACTACCGTGTTTCCCCGATAATAAGACCTACCCGCAAAATAAGACCTAGCGTGATTTTTGAGGATGGTTTTAATGTAAGCCCTACCCTTAAAATAAGCCCTAGTTGAGAGCGGCAGAAAGACGAAAGAGTCAAACATTCTCTTTTTATATTTATTCAAACTGCTTTAATGCGGTGTATGCCATCCTTTTCAAAAAATCTTTTTAAATAAATTCTTGAATCTTGAATAAATTGTTGTAAATGAGTTTCTGAATAAAAAACATGTTAATGGCAAGTAAATGTAGATCTTTTTTTCGTAATTTCTGTTTATTTAAAATCTCGTAACTTTTACTTTGTAACTTCATTTTTTGGTATATCAAAATAATACATCCCACGAAAATAAGCCCCAGTGCCATATTTTGGAGTAAAAATTAATATAAGCCCTGTCTTATTTTCGGGGAAACACGGTAAGTCTTCATTTCAAATTGGACGGTAGGGTTCCGGTCCGGTTGCCTGCTTGTGGGACACAATTTTTGCACGGGGCACGATCCTCGCATGGGGTCGGGTTACGATACGATTCTGTGGTGCGGATCTCGATTCATGCCCACAGAATCAGGGATGAAGACAAAAAAAAGGTCTTCGTCGCGAAATCTGAGGTTTCGTCATAGTGTTCACCCGTGCTTTTGTCCTAAGACGAAAGTGTACTTACGCTTGGGGGGAACAAGCAGTATTTTTGGGGGGGCAAAGGACCCAAAAAGCACTTTACTGGCACCGGGAGAGTTCACATTTTTTGCTTAGGGGGCACAAGCAGTGATTAGGTGGGCAAGACCCCTAAATGCCCCCCAGTGGTGCTGGGAGTGGGTTGGGCCCTGACAAACAAAAAGTGGGTTGGCTCAGACTAAGAAGTGGTGAGGTTTTGACAACCTCCGGCGGAGATTTGTGCTGAGTGTCTTGTCTTCGTGGCTTTCTTTCGTCACATTTAGGGAAAAAAGGCTTCATCGCAATTCAGTATATAGTCTTTTTTCGTCCATAGGTAAAGACCAAAAAAAGGACTTCACCAGGCCCAACGCCACGGGGGAGGCATCCGGAGCCGTGCCCCCCAAATGAGAATTGTGCCCCCCCAAGCGAAGATTGTACCCCAAAGAAAGTAACAGGCTCGGTGCCACGGGAATGCAGTTCGAGTCCGTGGACTCTCAAAATACTGGTTGCCACTCCAGAATTCGTGAGGAAGAACCGTTTTTTCGCAGATTTTGCAACAAAGACCTTTTTTTTCGTAATTTCACCCAAGAAATAAAGGAAATTCGTAAATTTTTTGAAATAAAGACCTTTTTTTTTGGTCTTCACCCCAGATTTTGTGGAAATTTGTGATGAAAACTATTGTCTTTTGGTCCACACTCTCGAATTTGGAGCATTGAACTTTTTGTGCCCCCCCAAAATTTGTTTATGCCCCCAGTCACGCTATTCTGGCGCCGGGCCTGTACTTCACCAAAATTCAATAGTCTTTTTCGAAGTTTCCGTCATTGGGTTATGGCTCAGTGAGTTTGGGCCTTCCCTTCCAAAAAGGGAAAGCAGCCAAGCCTACCTCGATGGCAACACTGGTTGCAGAGTTAGTACTTTAAATATACAGTGTATGACTATCAATTAGTATTGAAATTGATTTTATGTTCTAAATTCTGACAGATACTATTATCTAGCTAAGTATTTTTAATTGTAACTGGCTACTACAACTACAGTACGTCTGAGATATAAGAGCTGTTGCCAGAACTTAACATCCTCCAACCAAAATCACTTCACTAAATGCATTTGCAAATTTCTTACAGTTGCTGGGAGTTGTGCTGAAACAATAGATACTTATCTGCTGTAACAACAATTATTGAGTTACAACAACAGCAACAGTCATCGAACAGTGTTAGACGCATTGGACGATCCGCGCACGTTTTCACTGCAATAACTACCTCGTGGTTGGAGGAATCCGCACCTACTTAGGAGTTTCCAGCGATCCAATGTTCCTGTGGGTTTCTTCGAGTTTTTGTTTACTGAATTTGCTGCTTGTTCAAAGCCACCAAGTAGAGATAATCCTCGTAAAGCGTCTTATCCAAGGACGCAACAACGTGACCAGAATGCAGGTTGAACCCAGATCATTCGACCTGGGAAGCTTTGTTTTTATGACAACCCTCGTTGAATGATCTGGGTTCAATCTGCACTTTGGTTACGTTGTTGTGTCCTTGGATAAGATGCTTTACGAGGATTATCTCTGCTTGGTGACTTTGAACAAATAGCAAATTCAGTAGACAAGAACTCGAAGAAATCCACAGGAACACTGGATCGCTGGAAGCTCCTAAGCTGGTACGGATTCCCCCAAGCACGAAGTAATCATTGCAATACAAAAGTGCGCCGATCGTCCAATAGTTAGCTCCTGACGCTGTCCCGTAGCTGGATGATAATTATGCAGCAATGTTTCTATTTGTTGACATTTGTCAACAAGTGTTCCGATTAAGATAAAACGCAAATAAATCATTGTAGAAACAATTTTGAAATTTCATATCACTGCATCAGGAAGCTAATAAGAAGTTTTCCATCGTCAGTGAATGGCGCTAAGCTAGCATATAGGTGGGGAGTGCAATCAAACACTAAAAAATCAATGTTGACAAATGTTAACGTATGTTCTGATAAGGGTTAAAGTTTGATTTAGGTACATGAAATTTTGACAGTTTAATTTAGTTCTCAATTTGATTTTGAAAGACGTTTGGTTAACTGAATTTCACTCAACTTGAAGATTCAGATCAAAGCATCAGCAAACTAAAGCGGTATCTCATCTGTCGTATGATCACGTCGTTATTCATTGCTGTTGCAGTAGATTTTCATGAACAATACTGAAGAAAATTGAAATGAGGTTGACCCGTTCAGATCAAAATCAATTTTTATTGCATTTAAAAATAAAAGCTATAGATTTTGGAGCTTAAAAATTGGTCTTGAGAAACAGTTTCACTAAAAATAAAAGAGCCAAAGCTGTTACAAACATTTAATTTAAATAGAGACGTTTCGACTAATTACTAAAGTCATTGTCAATCGTATTCTACAGTAACAGAAGATTTGTATTCTATGCAATAATGGAAGATTGACAATGACTTAGGTAATTAGTCGAAACGTATGTTTTTAAACAAAATGTTTACCGCAGCTTTGGCTCTTTTATTCTTAGTGAAAAGTGATAGAGTTTGGGTGCTTGCAACCGGTGTCTTGGCTATTTTGATGCAACAACGTTATTTTTATTCTTCCCAATAGGTTTTCCTTTTTCAGCAAAAAAAATTGATTTTTATGAAATTTTTCTGATTAAAACAACAAATGTAAAGAATCACCCAGCCGCTTGCATGGTGGTAAGTAAGAGTCTTAGAGGCTTACAATGAGTATATTCAGTGGTCCTTTTCACCGGTTCTTACCGATTTGCGCGGATTGGTTGCTAAATTCAGAGAACCGGGAATTGTTAAAAACTGCTTGCATGGAGATATTTTGAACTTTTTCTCTTGAACGAAATAATTGCCAAGTGTAGAAAACCGCCAGACCAGTTTGGAAAGCCTGTTCCCGCAAAATTTCAACAGTGCCACTGGGTATGTTACCTAATACTCATCAGCAGTGGCCGGCCGCATCTGCATCGATAGATTGCATGCCCACATTTTGAATGGTGTAAAATGGTCGCCACCCTCCTATGGATCTCCCTCTCATCGCTGGGGTCTGTGGATGTAACACTCCGTGCAACATGCTGCTATCTGCAACGGAGAGTCTGATACCTCCAAGCAACCAACCAACCAGGCAGTCCTTTCAAATAAAGCAATTTGGCAACCAATGCGGGTAATGTATTTATCGTTAAGGGGAGAATTGCTGGGATTTTTGTAATTCATGTAACAAAGTGAATACGCTCGACCAGATTACTTCCCAGTCCCTTCGCATCCATCATGTCGCTACCCTCGTTTCCGCTATTAATTTACAAATAGGTCTGTCTATACGTCGTCTATTTATTTTTTACTATTTGAGTAGCGCAATAAATTATGTTACCGGTAGGTGTTGTTTTTGATGATAGGAAAAAAGAAGAATACTTGCACTGCATGGGGAAATTTTCTGGCCAATGTTCTGCATTTATTTTCTCATTAGTCATTGCTTTGGTATCTGGCAACAAGATTCAAACGTTTAATATTGAAGTTAAATTCAATTGTAACTGAGAAAGTTTAAGTTCTCCGGGAGCTTTAATGAAAATTGCCTTCAAAATTCATCCTGAGATAATAAAAAATAAGATTAATGCTTGTTTTTGACAAATACTGGGCATCGTAACGACAATGTAAAGGTTTTTATGTTTTTTGACTAGACGCGTTTATAGCAAAATTAAGTTCAAGATGATAAGCATGGCAAATTGGCTACAACAGCTGCCAGCTGTTAGGGTTACATTCAAAATCCATTAGCATTCGTAGACTTTTTTTCTAGGCGAATGGCTGAATTACTCCGAAAGTCTGTCGATTTTCAGTTCAATACAATTTATTTTAAATTTGTTTGAATTATTATTTATTTGTGATGACAAGCATTTGTTAAAGGGAGTGACTATTTCACTGAAAATGTTTAAACGAAGTAAAGCATCCAGCCAATTTCGGTAGTTTATAATAGCTAAAATCAAAATACAGCTGAAAAAATAATTTTTTCTCATTTTGAGTCTGCGGTTGCAAAAATATTCAACAAATACAAAAAAATATTTCCCTAAAAAGTTTTTCGAAACCTTTAATTTATTCTTCTAGCCTAAATATCCTTTAAAAAAAGGGTTTACCGAAATTTGATTGATCACGTGCTGGGAGTGAAAAAGGTTAATATTTGACATCTCCTTTTTTCACTGTAAGTTCAGGCTGAGAGGACAGATTCAGGGTTCCCAAACTCTTATTAAGGAGATATTTCTGTATTTGTAAATTGCAAACGCAGTCCAAAATGAGAATCGAAAATATTAAAAAATATATTTTGATTTTAGCTATTGTTATTCACCCAGGCCCCCCTTTTTTTCAGAAAGGGTCCTGTTGGGGAGGGGGGCTAATTTATGCGTTTAATTCTAGAATAATACTTTCGGAATAAATGAATTAGCAACTTAATTCATAGATGGCGAAACCAAAAAAGAGCTCATACTCACACTTTTAAACTGGGTGTGTGTGGGGCATGAGGGGGCAATGACTCCTATTACGATTTAAATGATGTTTATGTGCGCACTGCACACTTTATTAAATCGAATTGCAATGTTTTTCTATCCTTGAGAGACATTATTAAATTGCAATAGTTTGGTGCTCAAACAATGAAAATCGCGTTAAGTTTAATTATAGCTACTCGTAGTGGCGTAATTAGGGGGTGGGTTAAGGGGACTTTAGCCCCTTGTCCAAATTGGTTACAAAAGTTAACCAAAAATGCAAGCGTTTAAGCATGTTTTGAACTTGATCTGTAAGTAAAGGGGGAACTAAAGGGGTTTTAATTCTTCAACTGAATTTTAAATTTAGCCATTAACTTCCAACAAATTGCTCTAAAAACTTGCGAAGCGTGATTAAAATAGCGTTAAAATGGCTATTCCTCCCTTCAAAAAAAAAATTCGCTTAGCAACTGGGAGCAAAGCCCCTGGACCTCGGCACTGCCCCCAGCTCCCGTTCGTGCTATGCTAACGCTACGCCAGGTATTTTCTCAACACCAAAAATTGAGACATTTCTGGAACAAAAAAAAATTTACTTCGGAATCAAGGCCCACTTTAGAAAAATTCTGTTTGCGCGCCTGGTCACACAGTAAGCGCTGTAGGCGAAAGAAAACTGGTCACTGCTTCCCCCCCTACTTTGAATATGGTTTCGCCATTTCTGCTTCAGTCCCTTTCAGTTCAAGAGAATAAACAAAAATTAGTAACATTCATTCGTGCGTTTTTCATGTATCTTTGTAAGGGTTAAGATTAGGGTTTGAGTTAAGGTTTAGGTTAGAGTTAGATTTGAGGTTAGTATTAGAGTTCGAATTTGAGTTTGGTTTTGATTTAGGTCCGAATTAATAAAAATGTAGATAAAAATCTTCGGTTGAGTAGTCTCTTCCTTCTGCAATAACCACCCAATTTCTTGAAAAAACTTTTCAACTTTTCAGATTCAAAATCAGCTAGTGGTTTACAAGAACAACGTTACTGTACTTCGAAACAGAACGAGTTTATTTTGTTAAAATGAATGAATGAATGAATGAATGGTTTTATTTATCGCTTTAACAAAAATTTTTCAAATTAATCAATTCTTCAAATTTTTCATTAAAAAATATGTAGATATATTATCATGTCCACTAGCTTTTGCAGGGTTCAACGACATTATTGTGTTAAAAATTTCAATAGCGCTGGGAGGAGTCAAACAAATAGAGTTGGAAGTTTGGTTTTTCAGAAATTTTCTAAAATCCTCTTTATTATTTGATTTAATGGAGTCAGATAATTTTTGCCCAATTTCTGAAAAATAAGTATTTAAATTATTGGCCACTGTTTTTGGATCATCTGTAAGCACATCATTTATGTTTAGTGAAATATGTGTTGTGGAGTCATTATTCCTTTTTGGATGCAGTACAGAATTTACGGTTTTCCAGATTTCTTTTGGGTTATGTTTAATTTCTTCAAATTTGTTTTTATAATGCATGGCCTTTGACATTCGTTAAACTCGCTTCAGCTTGTTAGCATATTGTTTAAAATAACCTATAGTATCTGTAGTACCATTCAAAAAATGACTTTGATACAGTCTCTGTTTATTTTTTATAGAGACTAAGATGCCTCTAGTTATCCAGGGTCTATTGTATAACCGTACTTGTTTTCTGTACAATTTAACTAGTGGAGCGTGGTGATTAATTACTTTTTGGATAATATTAATCAATTCTTCAAATTTTTCATTATAATTTTCTTTGTTGATGAATTGCATGGAAGGGATTATTTGGGTAAGAGAGTTGTGCAAGTCCTCAGAAAATGTTTCTACATTAAGGTTTTTAATATCACGTTTGTATATAATTTTTTTTACCTGTAATCCTACGTTTTTAGATTGTTCATCTGATATCATGCAAGCGATTGGTAAATGATCAGCTATTTTATAAATAATTACACTGGGTTTCACAGTCAAATTTACATCATTTGTAAGTATGTGGTCAATCAGAGTTTTAGAAGTGGGGGTTATACGTGTTGGTTTGTTAAGGACGGAAAAAAAGGAATTGCTTTGTAACATTAATAAATAATCTACAGTTTGTCTATTTTTTTCAATTAAATTAATGTTTATATCCCCCATAATAACGGATTTTTTATTTTTTTGAGTGATTAGAGACAGTTTTGTGTTTAGTTCCTGTAAGAAATCATTGATTTTACTATTTGGGTGCCTGTAAATTACTCCGAACAAATACTGATTTTTAGAGCAATTCAACTCCACGTCTATCCACAAATCTTCACAACCTTCCAAGTTCAAATTAAAATAATCATTACGTTTAACCTTTATGTCATTTCTTACATATATTCCAACACCTCCTGCTTGAGTAGGTGAAGGTTTGTGCATAAATAAGTACCCGTCTATGTTAACATTAAGTAACGGCTTATTGCGAATACGAGTTTCACATATAAATATCAACGCTGGCATAATTTTTATGGCAAAAAGTAGTTCTTTAAGTTCATCTAAATGAGCATGTAATGAACTGATGTTTATATGTAATAAAAAGTAATTATTAGGTGCAACCACTGGTTTCTTATCGATTAAATTATACTCTACAGTTGGTTTAATGTTGGATGTCATGGTTTTGTATACAATTTCAGCTAAATTTGTTTCATCAGTTTGGCCTAGATTTTGGCAATTAGTCTTCGAAATGATGTTGGCGGCTGCTCGACTATGTGACGCAACATTCACGTTAGTCTCCAACCTAAATCAACTGGATACAGCACTGCAAGCAAGCGACACAAAATAAAATAAAAAAGCAAAAATTTGGCAGTTTGACAGCAAGTAATTATTTTGTATAAACACATAGTGATGTAATCGTGCTAAAATTACGTGTAACTCAAACGCGAGAAACAAAACCAATATCAACAAACCGTATAACTTTTATCAATAACCTTAAATCCATTGACTAAAAACTTTGATTCCCAGATATCATTATTATCTATCTTGTCTGAACGAATTTGCTTTTTGGAGTTGTTAGAGTGAGTCAAAAATCAAAGCTTAAAATGTTTTAAACAAGTCGAATCAATAGAATTTGCGAGCATAACGTCGCACTTTCCCTTATTTAGTTCATAGGTATACACCCAAAAAATTAATTTTTAACTGGGACTGTTCCCCTTTATTCCCCTCCATCAACGATTATTATCAATATACTCGTAATTGCCCTGTTAGCACATTAGTTCACTCTCTCCAAGAAGTTAAACTACTTTATTCAAGACGGTGAGCATTGCGGCTAGCAGAATTATTGAAAAGCATAAGCACAAAAACAAAAAAAAAACATTCAGTGGGGGTAGTCAGGACAAATACTAGGCCAAAGACTCTCGATAATTAGCACAATAAAAATCATTTCTCTTAACACCCCTATCAAACCATTCCCATCCTAGCCCAAATAAGAAGAGAATTTCTCTCGATACCAGTAAATTTATCAAAAAGCAGCATATACCTTATTTATTCGAATACAAGACGCAAAATTTTGTACTAATTTTCAATCAAAAATTTAGGGTGCGTCCAATAAACGAATTAAATATTTACTGGAATAGTAAATGAAGGGAAAAGCAGCAAATGTGCGACTGGTACTGAGGTTTATTGAATACGTGCGTGCGATCGTGCTGCACATACCAATGCGAGACGATTTCGTGCACGCACACACCCATGCAACCGCTCAGCGTGCGTTTGACATTCCAGGCATGCTGAGAAAAATAAATTTTTGTGGTTTCAACGTTATTATGATAAGCTTAGTGATGTATTACTGTATGTGTTACAAAACAAAGGACCACACAGATTGCAAATTTAGCGTCTTTACTGGAAACATTTGTA
The DNA here is from genome assembly GCA_963965965.1 of Trididemnum nubilum. Classification (NCBI taxonomy): domain Eukaryota; kingdom Metazoa; phylum Chordata; class Ascidiacea; order Aplousobranchia; family Didemnidae; genus Trididemnum; species Trididemnum nubilum. The sequence continues at coordinate 16,661,102 of OZ014479.1, forward strand.
TTTGAATACCCTGGATATGGAAATAACTGTTCGGCAGCCTAGAATGATATTAATATATTAAAGTTTTAAAAATTATGGTATAGACTACTGGATACGTTTGGTATCGATACCAATTACCAAGGGCTAGCACATTACATTATTCAACCACTTTTTTATTGTCAATGTATAAACAGCATTGAGCGTTTTCAATTCTCCATTGAGTATTCTTCTTTTGGGCCTTTGCTTCTTTGAATCTTGGAAGCAATTTTTTCTTTTGCATTTGGAGCTCTTTCGGTAGATGCTCTGATACAAAAATATAAGGAGCGCTAGGGTTTTCTTCACGGTTATTCTTGTTGTAGGCTTTCAAATTTTTGAAACTATTCATAAACAGTCTTTTGGAAAAGGAGTCTCCTAGTTTTATAATTATGGGACGATCACGCCTTAGATCATCATCACCAAAAACCGGGGTTTGAGGGAGCCTATGGATGTCTACTAGACGAAGATTTTCTGGTTTAATCTTTAGCCCATCTTCAACAAACCGGTAAAAAATAGCAAGAGTTTTATCTCTAGTTTCCCACTTGAACATTTTATCTTCCGGTAAACCATGGATTAAGAAGTTAAAACGTTTCGAGTAAAGCTCTCTATTCAATTGATCAAGTTTGAAATTTTCTTTTTGCTTCAAATTTTCTTGCTGAATTTCTTTAATTTTCAATTCTAATTTGGCCACGTGAGCCTGTAGATTTTCCTGGTTTCCTTCTACCTTCGATAGCCTGTTCTCATTTATTGCTAGTCTACGGCTGATTCCATTTAACGTATCTTCCAGATTGCTGACTCTTTCCTTAATTTCGTTTTGATTCCTTAAGATTTGATCTAATTTACGTTCAATATCTGCCATTTTAATAAGTTTAAACAGTTGCAAGCAAGCAGCGCTATCAGCAAATTTAGTCACGTCCGACCGCCAGCATAACTAGTAAGGAATGTATAAAATACTCAGCAATAGTATAGTATAAAATAATGTATAGTATAAAAATAAAATACTCAGCAACAAACACAAAAAGATTAAAACGAATTATTGTAAACTACAAAAATTCTTCAAGAATAAATGATGAAATCAGTCTCTCACATTTGCACTTACAGTATAATTACAAATATATAACGATAGCCAGCACATTGAATAAAAAATAAACCGGACACAAGCAGGACTCGTATACGGGATCCGGCAAAAATAAATCACTGAAGGCCGATAAAAGTTAACTCTCAATCATGGAAGACAAAGAGGCTTTAAAGCATTAGAGATTTTCACTATTTTCGAACAAAAATAGTTTAATTTTTAGACCATCTTTGTTAAAATTTCTGTGTAGAAACCATGTCTTTTATCAGAACAAAACATACAAAATAAGAATACGAACGACAAGGGAACAAAACCAAAAACTAAAGTATTTTGTATACTTTGATGACAAAAACTATTTTGCGTGTAGGCTATGTTTTATTATGTACAAAAAATTTGTTTCTTGCCATCAGATTACCTATCGCGATGTCGTTTTGTTGAATTTTTGAGCAGAATAGGTTTTTTAATTTTAAGAAAAGTACATGATAGCCTTCACTACAAATTGCATGCATTTGCCTTTTTTAATGCGGTAGTTTATACTATTTAATCTACAAATCGTCCGTCTATACGGTCCGCATCACTAGTCTTATAAATACTTTACTCAAATTGTTGCAATGTTGCATAAAAAATCACAACTTTTAATTTTAGTTGTAATCAAGAAAAATGAGCAAACGTCATTAAATCATTCCTTTAACTCTTAAAACTAAATGAGATGTAGATGGGAAAAAACTTTCAGGTATAAAATAATAACTATAATTAAAACAAGCTTTGTAACAGAAAATATAGGATTAGCAGTAAATTTGCTAAAAAAAATTAAAACCAATATTCCGCAACAACGTTATCGAAAAGCCTTACATCGTGTTTAAAATCAATGTGTTATGGTTTTTCATGCAACAAAACCAAGTTTTTAACAACTAAACTTTGTAAGGCCTTCCGTTCTCTTAGCGCAAATTACGATGAAGTTGTTTCCTATCAGAGATGCGCGCTACAATTCCATCATGATTATCACGTGACCTGCCATCAACACCCGGTGGTATTCCACCAGAAATTCCACCTTGACGTATCGGAGTCGACGCGTACTCGCGGCAATATGTGGCAAAATAGCAGTTACAGATTCTGCGTTTGTAACCATGTTGGAGGTGGGAAGATGAGCAAATCCTATTATTACTTCAGAATGGGCGCAATTCAAACCCGCTATCAACAGACCAAGGTTATGACACTGATTTACAGCAACCAGGAGGATTCAGACTTAGTCGACATTCCCACAGCAATGGAAACGACGTGCGTGTGACCCCTGGTTCGACTCCTGGTGCCAGCTCAAAAATGAACTCCATCATTGAAGGTTATCCAATAAAAAAAAAAAGCTACTTCTCCAACGTAATGACTCACTCTACGGAGTTTCTGAGAATAATTGGGAAGTGTAGTTCAACAATTCCACATCCGCAACAACTCCTAACTCTCCAAATTTATACGGTACAGGCTTAAAGCAAACACCACGAAGTGCTTTAAAATTGCAACTTGCAAAAACACACGAGGCTTGCAGCGTCATCGATACGTCACTGCTGCGTGGCAGAAACAGCGCCACTGATACGGTCCACAGTTGGTCTGCACTTTCCGGTTCCAATCCACGAGCCTCGTTTCCCAAATACGGTTTATCAAAAACGGACCAAAAAACAATTTTTATCAAAAACAAGTAATTTGGCCCAGGCCTAGCAAAACTGTGATGCTCTCCCCAATGACGGTCTGGACGCAAGTGGTACTTCCACAAATGTGTATATGTTACCTGGCACAACCGAAACTGGCACAAAAGCCCGAATCGATTTGCATACTGGTGGTATAAGTATGATTACTAATTTGTAACGCCTTTTGTTTGCAGTAGCACTGCGTTTGTTTAAAGTTTTGCTGGTCTATATTTCGGTTTCGTTTCAAAAATAAAGAAAAAGAGTAAAAAATGACTATCAAAGTGGACAGAACTGGACATGTAAAATTTTTTTGTTCAATTTTTGGTTTCGCCAGAAAAATGGGAAAGCAAAAAAGTTATGTCCGTAACCAGCATGTGATGTAAATTGGTCTCAGGACCGCTGGACAATTGGATAGTAATGCGAAAAGTGTGTTGGTCTGCTTTCAAATTTAAAGTGCAACCAACTCCTATCCCAACTTAACTCTCAAACCTAGCCTTTACTGCTAACCTTCAATCGCGTTACATGCCTGCCCACGTAATTCCGAAGTGTTTACTTTCTTATTGGACGTTGAAGATAAAGAAAAAAAGCGATAGATCGTAATTATACGGTTGCGCTTTGCAAAAATGCGATCTACACCCAATTGGCAACTCATAGAGATCCATCTCGCATTATGCCTTAGCTCCGGTGTATACTTAGCACAAAATATTTAGCGAACGAGAGCTGCTAATCTTTTTTCGACCAAATGTTAGCTTGTATGCTGGTGAAATGAAACACCAGGCGTACCAAATTTCTGTTTAAAATAACTTAAAATTACGCTCACGATTTTACGCACATTGATTGTAGACCGGGCCTTAAACGTTTTTAATTTATTCTGACTTGTTTACCAAATCACGTTGTTTTGCAACTTTTAATTTATAATTAAATTTATAATAGCCTGAGGTCCGTCCATCATTTTGCAACTATAAAAACTTGAAGAGCTCGAAAAAGATAATTACGTGGAAACGCAGCGAGAGAATGTTTTAAGAGAAAAGAATTTTTTGGTAAATCTTGCCCACCACCTTCTTTCAGTTGTATTCTATGGCATTTTACTGCAGCAATATTTTCTATACACGTTCATTGCATATCAACCATCAAACATCTGCTCTGTCTAAGAGTAAATAGTAAATACCGCGCAACAGCGTATATCGAGTAGCCGTTTTTAGATTCAATTTGCAAGTCTTCCGTCAGGCTAAGCCACCATGACGACCTCCCGTGCTTCATTTGTGGCAGAATAGTGAAGCCGCCCATTCAGCGCGTCGTAATTTGCTCCAATGGGTAGTGGCTACCATCCACAGTGGTCGCTTGTGTGATAGTGGGGTCTTCACTATTTAAGTGGGGTGGGAATGGCCTTTTTTTCTACCAAACTCTCTGATACCGTTGTAATAAATAAATTACAACTTTATTTACCGAGTTGCTTTGATTAGGAGAGAGCGAAGGGACCTTTTTGTCATTAAGTCAAGCTGCCTTCTGTCAACCATACATGGTAAAGGCTTTGCACTGTTCCCAATAATGCTGAACGCCTAGCAGGAAAGCTTTGAATACCTTTTTTTTGTTTTTGATTTGACCCGATCGGGAATCAAACCCGAGTTTACCGTTTCAGTTGCAGACGCTCTATCCAATCGACCACTGATTGGTTAAAGCTGAGTTTTTGTGGCGTTACATTACTCCTTCAAGATGCTTTCGTCTCAGAAAAAAGTCATAAATGTTGCAGTTTGTTTAAGGTTATGTTTTTTTTAAGTACTCATGCTGATTTTGCGGTAAAAATGTCTTGAAGATTGGCTAATATGCTTGCTCAATCTCAACCTGATTGAAAATTTTTAGTTAAAGCAGAAATCTTGTTCGAAACAATTTGATTACCCTAAGAAAGTCAAGCTTATAAAGGATAACGAAGTTTAACACGGATATCGCGCAGTTGAATAAAATGCAAATATGTATTTCAATGCCAAAAAGTATAAAAGACATTTTAAATAATTGAAGTGCTCACTTTAGCTATTAATAAGCCGCACAACTCTATAACGATTTGTTGAAAAGTAATTTTGGTTTTATGGATTCACTAAAGACGCTGAATAATATGTAATTATGACGTTTTCGGCACTGGCAGTCAAGAGTTTCTTTTTAAATTTTAACCGTTAATAATTGCGTGTTTTCTAATATGCGCAATTTAATGTGGCAAGGCTAGAAAAAGCCACCAGAACAACAACTGTTTAAAAAAATTATTTGCAAAACAGTTCTCGTCCCTCAGGATTGAACCAGCGAGTGTTCGAATCCTGTTCAAGAACAACTTTTTTGCATTGCTTGTTTTAAGCAGTCGCCGTTTAGGTGATTCTTTTCTGAAGATTTCAGAGCTGGTAGTTAATTGGCCAGAACGTACGCAAACGATTAGAAGCAGTTGGTTATTTTGATTACAAGACATTTAGCGAAAAACTTATTAATTCAAATTGTTTACTTTTTGCTGCTTTATTCAAGTGTTACAGGAATAGTTAACTACACATACAAAATGCCCGAAAAGTTACAGAAGACTTCAGACTTAGCCAGTGTTTACACTCCAGTTGTTAGATTCGCACTTTTCGCAGCAAGTGAAGATGACTTAACGCGAAAAATTGCTCATCAAAATTACAAACTTCATTTACTATGAGGTCGAAATTAGCCTAAACTTAAAGGTATAATTTCGGCTGCAAAAATATACAGTAAAAGAACTTGGTTTACAAATTTGTGCTGTATTGGTAAATGAATTTCAAATCCATAGCATATTTTTCAAAGAATGCTCTTTAAACAGGTTTTTCACAGATTCCAGCATCAATAACGTAGCAAGAAAAGACCTGAACATCCTGATACATTCTATCAAAGCGTGAAAAACAGCAATCCCTTGAAGGTCCATTATGAACTATAGCACCAGGCCTCAAATCCTCATCAGAAGCTCGGTCACCATTAACCCAAACAAAGTTTCCCTCACTTTCTTGATCACTTAAACCGATGCAATAGAACTGATCTATCCCCAACGACAAGCCTTGATGAATAGCGCTGCAAAAATATAAAAACATAATGTATTTAACTGTTCTTCTTCCTCCTGTTTCGAGAAAAACAAAAAGTTATCATTTTCTGGATAAATCTGCACCCGCTATAAGAATTTGGCCATAATAAATTTCTAGTTGATTTTTTCTATCAAATTTACTGCTCATTTAAAACCAGCCAATCAGAGATAATTGTCGCAAACCTCCATATTCAAAGACATATCAACTTAGGCGGATGAAGCTGGGTGAATACATTAAGCTCAATGACGTCATGCGACCAGGTTTGTTGTAAGAACGACTCGTTTACTCTCGGGCTCTGATACTTAATTCCAAACATCCCCGTTATAGTTTGCAAAATATTTCCCATACTTTCTAATCCTTGCATTTCGGGCTCCATGTACAATGAGATCTGCTTCCCAACTTTGACAAATACGTCGAGCTTTAAGCCAAGTTTCAGAAGAATTGGTAGCTCTATACTGATATCCGTTGAGTGGCGAATACCATCCTTCCTCTAATTCAATTTCTCCACGAATTAGCGCAGCAGTTCTATTTTCATGACCTGCCGTTGTTTAAAATACAAAAATGCCGTATTGAGCATTAAAAGGGCATCCAAACCAAGTTTTTCACTGTAGACCAAAATGTTTGAATCAGTCTAAAATGCATTCTCACCAAAAAATTGAAGTTTCTACATTTTGCCGTTTTCAAGACATTGCAGTTTGAAATTACCGGTACCGTTTTTCTCTTATTTCAGTGTTGTCATTTTGTCAGCATTGTAATAAAGAATTAAATTTTGGAAGGATGGCGTGTATTTATTGAGAAGCAGCTAATTTATAGTTCTAAATTTTTCCTTTGTTTTGACAACAAGTTTGTCACAAATCATTTATTGAGAATCAAGAACTTGCAGTAACATTTTGAAATTTTGTTTCTAATTGGCACCCCTGGCAAAATTTCTAGGCGGAAAAAGCTTTTGTAAGGGAAAATTTCAGCTGTTATATCTCAGGAACGGAAAGTCGTAAAAAGCCCAAATTTTGTGAAATTAGTTTTTAGATCTGTCAATTTTTTTTTTTTTTTTGAGAGAAAACCGAGCAAGAAAATTTCCGACCTGAATGCCCTTTTAATATTTCGGTTTGGTACATGATTTAAAAATGCTGTTAAGCATGATTTTATTTTAGTGATATACAGTACACAGGAGTTGTAATCAAGCAAACGTATTGTCACTAGGGTCGAAAATATATAGTGCTAGGTGTTAATAAAGTAAGCAAAAAGTAAACAAAAATTGTAGTCAATGGTATGCAGGTTTTGAAATGCTCAACATAGGCTACAGTATTTTTATTGCACTACGTTTAGTTGTTATTTCAACCGAGCAATATTCCCACAGATCTATTCCATTACGTATCGGCGTCGATGTATAAAATTGAATGACCAATAACGTATGATATTACGTAGAGGCAGAAAAGCAAGACTCCGGAGTTGGGGGGGGGGTGGGCGTGCCTCCGATTTTCAAAGCGGAGAAGAACGCCAATGTTTTTGTTCTCCCAACTTTGACTTGAAAAAGCTTTTCTAAAAAGCTGCTATACAGTGTACTGTTTCAGTTTTGTTTTTACTGAAAGTAATCGGTTTTAGAGCGCGGAGTTTGCAGGGATAATCTAACGAAGGAAATGGGAACGCTTCAGCTTCGAAGTGCCGCATGTATATTTGTTCTAAAATTTTCGCGAGAGTTTCAGAAATAAGGCTACTTTGATTATATTATTTGCATTAACTTGGAGCAGTGGTTCAACCAGGGGTGGGCTAAAAGGGCTTCAGTCCCTTGGCCTATTACTAGCCATGTCGCTTTAGAAGTTCAACTCAGAAATGACACTTAAGAAGTTCAAATCAGAAATTTAATTCTTTCAACCAGAGTTGTAAACGGGCCGATATATTCAGGCCTGAACCGAAAAAGATAAGCCCAAACCCGAATCATGCCCGAAAAAAAAACGAAAGTTAGGTTAGGTCTGAGAAATTTAGCAATGTTGCCAAGTTATTTTGGTAATATTTTTGTGTACCTAAGACAAAAAGTACTTCTCAGACCCGAACTAAGCCCGAAATTTTTGTCAACTTTCGGCCCGAACCCGACCCGAAAAGCCCGGCCCGACTTACAACTCTGCTTTTAACTGGCTTCCAAATCGTAGCAATTTAGTTACTTTGAATGGATCTGAAAAAACGCTAAATGTGATTCAATGGCGTTAAAATCTTTTTTTTTTCGGAAAAACACAGAAATCTTCTTGCGGCTAGGGGCTGTGGCCTCTGATCCCCGTTCGGTGACACGCTTGAGTTGCACTTGGGTTGTTCAACACGTCATCTAACTGAGGGATTTATCGAACAAATCATTTCGCTTCAAGCCGCTAGCAAAATTTTGTTGCATGTCTGCGAGGAGTTAAAGCTGTAGACTGTAGAGCAAACGATGCACGGTAGCAAATAAGATGCACATCTTTACAAGGATATAAACGGTTTTACACTATGTTGAAGAACAAACGAAACCATATTTTAATGCAATATTATTGTTCCATCATAAAAAAAGTAATCGTTACACTGCGCACTATGCAGCATGCTGCAAGCAGTTGGGCTAAAGTCCACTCACCCTCCTAAGCTAAATCATTTAGAAAATTTAACCTAAATGTGCAAGAAAGTAAATATGTTTTGGTTTGACCAGTAATTTAGAACAAGCCTCAAGTAACGAAATTAAGCATTTTAATTTCTTGAAATGGCATCAAAATCTTAACAATTTAGCAGTACTAAATGGCTTGAAAACATAAGAAATGTCATCCAAATGGCGCTAAAATGAGTAGATTTCACCAACAACAATTGCAAAAATTGCTCAGAAGCGGAGAGCTTTTCCCCCAAAACCCATGAGCTCCGTCGTCTGGTAGCTCCGCTACCAGACTTTTGGTCGTTAGTGATACTTTTAAGATGCATCACTTTGCTCAAAACGGACCTCGCAGGATACATTTTCGACGCAGATAATATCTTGTTTGAGAGTCCAGTCAACTTTTAGCAAATTGTTCGTGAGCTTCTGCCCTAACTGCAGCATATAAGCTGCTCTGGGACACTAACAGGCAAAAAATACTACATCAGAATTAATTTTTTAGGCGGCAGGTTGTAAATCGTCCCCCCCCCAATTTTTTTGGCAGTTGCGCAGAAAATTTCAAAATGTATTTGGAATAGTTAGAGACTTATGTTTATTGCATGCATTTTTTTATTGTTTTCTCTATTGTTTTTTTTTATTGTGATATAATGATTTTTTATTGTATTGTGTTTACGATTATGGAATCTTTAACGGGAGCTACCTTTGCAGGCTGGTTGGCCCCTTGAAAACAGTCCGTCAACAAACGATCGTGAATATGTTTAAATGTTTTTTTTCATTAGCCCAAGTCACAAAATTCTTCAATCTTTAACTTACCGCTTGCGTTCGTTTGAACAGTTTCTCGTCGTAGCTGATGTAACAAACTCAATTCGTCTAAAACATAACAATAGCAAGTACATTTAATCAAACTGCAGAAAATTAAAATTACTGTAGCATGAAAAACAATAAATGCGTATATAGTCATTAGTTTCGGCAGATATTTCAAAAGAATGAAAGGTATGTTGCAAGAATAAATTGCTGGAAGCCAATAAAGGCAAACCACCATTCACCGAAACAAAAAAGATTAATAGCTTTCAAACATTTTTTTAATTTTTCAATCAAAGCAACTCATTTTCAAGACTATTTTTGCTCAAATATTTTTTTTTAAGTAAAACGTGTGATCTAACAGAAGGGCAAAACGTAAAAATAAGTGTAACAGAGTTTTAAGTCGGGCCGGGCTTTTCGGGTCGGGTTCGGGCCGGGTTCGGGCTTAAAGTTGACAAAAATTTCGGGCTTAATTCGGGCCTGAGACGTGCTTTTTGTCTTAGGTGCACAAAAATATAACCAAAAAAACTCGGCAACACTGCTAAATTTTTCATACCTAGCTTAACTTTCGGTTTTTTTCGGGCATGATTTGGGTTTCAAATTAATTTTCGGGTTCGGGCCGGGTTCGGGCTTACATTTTCGGGTTCGGGCTGGGTTCGGGCCTGAACTAGTCGGCCCGTTTACAACTCTGAAGTGTACAAGCAACTACAAGAAGCATAATATAAGCTGTTTGAATGTAGCCAGTCCTGCTTGCTGTGCTTCTGTATGTCTGAACAATGATTAACAAAAGTTTTTGTATAGCTACAGTATATTAGTGACAAATCATATGCAACAAGCAAAACAGCAAACTGCTGCTTAGTTTTTAATGTATCTTGCACTTGGGACTTAATTTATTAAACTGTACTTCAAGCTATATGCTATGAGAAAGTTACTTTTTAAAGGTACTTAGATTTTTTGATTGTTTTGTTTTTCTGAAATTTTTTTTTTATAATGTGTAAAACCTTTTTGAATATGAATTCGTCTAAAACATTGCGGTAGCCGAATTTAATCAAACTGCAAAAAATTTTAAAAATAATGCGACTGTCAAAAGGTTGTTGCCGTTACCATCGGATACAAATGGGTCGAGGAGACAGACCTAAGCGATTAATTATTGATTTTCCGATGGTTTTGCAAATGCCTTTTAGATTATCACTATTCTGGTAAAAATCTTTTTTTTGTAAAACGTTGAGCATTAACACTGCAAAGGTATCAAATATGCTATCAACTGGCTGCGAAAGAAAGTAATAATTATGTGGTATTGATTATAATTGGAATTTTGTGTTAATTAATTGCAATATACCAAAAAGAGCGTAAAAAATTACTATGCAAATACGTTCAAAAGTTTATGAGCAATTGTTTTTCAATGCAAATATTTAATGGATACAATTATTTAAGACAATATACTGCTGTAAGCAAACATAAACACACAAATTAATTAATACTGACTACATTTTGTAAAAACTCACTACTAAAGTTGACTTTTATCGCTTCCAGTTCCTGGCGAATTAGAGCGAGCTCATCTGAAATAAAATAAAATTAAACAGTTTTCAGCTGCCAAAAATATTACTTATTAATAACAATTTTTTGAAATATTGTTTGAAAAACAAACTCAAGTTAAAATCATTTGAACAAGCCCGATGGGTTTATTAAGGTGTAGTAAAGTACAGAAAACCAATTGGTTGGCAAGCTGCAGGTCAAATTGGACAGTAATGCTAACATTTCTTCAAAAAGAGCTGTGTTTGTTATCCAAAATTAAAGGGTGGGCAAGCTGCGGCCGCCAATCGAAAATCATGCGGCTGTACTGGGTACATCAAAACAAAACAAAAAAGGATTCAATAAAATTAATCGACACGATGTTTGTACACTGTACAGCAATTTATTTGAATGATGATGTCACAAAGTGGCTTAGAAAGAGTAGAATGACAGCATATCAGCTGAATAACAAGGGGGCTTAGGAAGCTGAAGTCTTTCTGAACGTCCTCCCTAAGAAGTCTCAAGTCACTAAGAAAAATTCAACTTAAACAAGTACGCTTTAAAGTGAATTTTGGACTTGATGAAAAACGAATATTGTATTATAGCCAGGGCAACTTGGTGAACAAATACGTAATTACAGTAGCGTACTAATACATCAAAAAGCTTATTGTTTTTTAACTTACGATGATATGAATTAAATGAGGATTCTGCTGCGGATTCTCCAGAATCTCCTTTTTCTCCTTTTGGGCCTTGCTTACCCCTAAAACCTCGCTGGATATTGTTAGGGGGATGAATATTAGAAGGGCTTAATATGGTATCCGTTCTCAAACATGTAAGATGTTCTTGGGCACTTGTTGCGGCCAAACTTAAACTGAACGTAATCAAGTAGCAAGAAAACATGATTTTTCAAAAACAACTTTCAGTGAATGAATTAATAAACCGCGGGTTTGAGCTTTTAAATCGCTAGTATGTGACGTGGATTGCGGAAGTCATGTTGATGTGCCAGACGATTAAACTAATACTTTTCGTGCATTTCTACGGAACAAAAACACTCATTTTTATCATATTATAAAATCAGTAATTTTTGCTTTGAAGCTGTTTGGTCTTAGTTTTGTGAATTTTCAGCGTCAAGTATTTTTTGCAAACTTTTGACCTCAATTTTTCTTAAAATTTTTCTCAAATTACTATATGTTTAAGAGCATATTTGTGATCATGCTTTAATTGTACCCGTTTTTGCGTTCTTCGGCAAATTCTATTTTCTTCGGAAAGTTTATGTTAAATCGCAAATCTGCAAGTAAACCGTAAACTTTTTGTGCTCTTTAACTTTAATGGTTGCCAAAACTTTTTTCAGTTTTCTGAGCAAGCATTAAGATACTATAATAACTGTAAAGTATACGATTTTGCATACTCTGTAGGAATATTTTGTACCAGACTTGACTTGAATATTGATATTCATTTTAAAACAGCATTAAAGTTTGATTTAGGTATATAAAAATCTTGGCTGTTTAATTTGGTTCTCAATTATTCGTTTGATTTTGAAAAATGTTTTGTTTACTGAATTTCACTCAACTTTAAGATTCAGATTAAAAAATCAACTAATTGAAGCCGTATCTTATCTGTCTTTTGTTCCTAGTTTAAATCAGGCACTCTGCGCTTGTCCAAACACACCCACGCAGAAGCACTTTTTTGCTTCTTGTCGCATGTCTTTTGTCAAGCTGGGCCACCACAACGGGTACACTGCTTGGCTCCAATTGGAAATAAGCATAAAGTGTCTTTCCCAACGACAAATTGCCAGTTCGGGAATCGAACCAGGTGTCGGTATCCTTTCGCTCACTAGTCCGACGCTCTTCCACTGAGCTATTACGGCTTTTTTATATGTCATACTGTGCTTATTTCAATGGACAATACAGTAAGAAAATTGCAATGTTGGGCTCAAATAACATTATATCAAAAGCGCAACGCAACAAAGAGCAACGATATTTTTAACCAGTAAAAGCGCAGCGCAAAATGGGCAATAGATTTTCTTTAATTTGTGCAGCGCAGCGCAACTTCCGTAAAGAGCTTTTTGATTCAGTTGAAGCGCAACGCAATTCCGCAATTGCAGAACGGCATTTTCGTACCAAGTTTAAGCGCAACCTAGAGTAACTTATTCCGCAATTGAAATTCCACAACACAATGCAAATACCGCATTTTTTGCAATTTTAGATAGAAAAGAGTTCATAATCTGCTAAAAAAGGCCGTCATTTATCAACATTTTGATCGAAATGGAACAAAATTAAGGTCAATGTATAGAATTGCGCAATCAACCAAAAAAAAACATTTTTTTTTGAAAGCGCTACAAATTTTAAAGAATTTAGTCCGCAACGCAACTCTGCAATGTTTCAAAATAAAAAATTAAAGCGCCACGCAACTTCCGCAATTGCGGAGGCTGCTGCGGAAGTTGCTCTTTGCGCTTCTAATTGCGCTTTGCCCACGTTTGGAAAATAGGAATGAGTTGACCTTTTCGGATCGAAATCAATTTTATTGCATACAAAAATAATTTTTAAAGACTTTGGAGCAGAAAAATTGGCTTTGAGAAACAGTTTCACTAAAAATAAAAGACCCAAAGCTGTCGTCAACTCTTTATTTAAAAATAGACGTTTCGACTAATTACTTAAGTGATAAGTCATTGTTAATCTTACTCAAATTGAACACAGACAGTGACTTTAGTAATTAGTCGAAACGTCTCTTTTTAATTGAAATATTGTACAACAGCGTCGGTTCTTTTATTTTCCGTGAAAAGCTAAAAAGTTTGGGTGCCTGCAACCGGTGTCGTGGTAATTTTGATGTAACATTATTATTTTCATTTTTCTCAATTGATTTTTCATTTTTCAGAAAAAAAAAATCTCGACTTTTTATGAAATCGTTCTGACTAAAACAGTAAGTGTAAAAAGTCGCCCACCCGCTTGCGTGGTGGTAAGAGCCTAAAAGGCTTAGAATGAGTATATTTAGTGATGCTATTCAGCCGGTGCTTACCGATTCGCGCGAACCACTTGCTAACAGGGAACCGGTAGTTGGTCAAAATTGCTTGCAGCATAGAGATAACTTACACTGTTGGCTAGAACAAACTGACTGCTAAGTGTACAAAACCGCCAAACTGGTTAACAGATTTGGTTCCTGCAAAATTTAAAGAGTTCTTCTGTATGTTACCCAATACTCGTTAGCAGTGGCCGGCCGCATCTGCATGGACGGAGTGCATGACCACTTTTTGAATGGTGTGAAATGGTCGCTTCCCTCCCCTGGTTTTTCTTCTTATCTCTGGAATTTGTCGATGTGACACTCGTTGCAACGTGTTCTTATCTGCGACGGAGAGTCTGATACCTCCAAGCAACCAACAAACCTGGTAGACTTCCCGAATAAGGCAACTTGGCAACCATTGCGAGTAATGTCCTTACTGTTAGAGAGAAAATTGCTGGGATTTTTGTAATTCTTGTAGTAAGGTAGATATGCTTGACAAGATGGCTTCCAAGTCCCTTTTGCACCCACCTTGTGGAAACACTCATTTCCGCTGTTCATTTGCTAATACGTCCGTTTATACGTCTTCTGTTCAATTATTTCTATTTGAGTAGCGCAATAAATTATGTTACCGGTATGTTGTTTTTGATGACAAGGAAAAGAGGAGCACTTGAACTGCATGGGGGAATTTTCCGGGAGATGTTCTGCATTCATTTAGTAACTGCTTTGATATCTGGCCGCAAGATTCAAACGTCGATGAAGTTAAATTCGATTGTAACTAAGAAAGTTTAATATTTTAATCGTTTTGCGTGCTTCTGGCCTAAAGGCTACCAGCTCGGAAGCCTAGGGAAGAGCCACCAGAACGGCGACTACTTAAAACAAGCAATGCGAAAAATTGTCTTCCCACAGGAATCGAACCTGCAGCCTTTGGATTACCGGTCCACTGCTCTACCACTTGAGCTAGAGAAGGCGTCTTCTCTAGCTCAAGTGGTAGAGCAGTGGACCGGTAATCCAAAGGCTGCAGGTTCGATTCCTGTGGGAAGACAATTTTTCGCATTGCTTGTTTTAAGTAGTCGCCGTTCTGGTGGCTCTTCCCTAGGCTTCCGAGCTGGTAGCCTTTAGGCCAGAAGCACGCAAAACGATTAAAATACTAAAACTCTGGCCTGCAAACGTCAAAAAAACATCTTAATTGACTTATTAAGAAAGTTTAAGTTTTCCGAAAGCTTTAATGGAAATTGCCTTCAAAATTCATGCCAAGATAATGAAAAATAAGATTAACATTTGTTTTTGACTGATATTGGACATCGTAACGACAATTTGAACTCTTAATGTGTTTTGGCTAGACGCATTTATCACCAAATTAAGTTCAAAATGATAGCATGGCAAATTGGCTACTGTAGTTACCAGCTGTTAGGGTTAGATTCAAAATCAATCAACATTGCTAGACATTTTTTTCAAAACCGAATTGCTTAACTACTCGATAAGTCTGTCGATTTTCTTTTCTTTAAAATTCATTCTGTATATTTGTTTGGATTATTTTTTTTTGTGATGTCAAGCCTTTGTTTAAGGAAGTGACTATTCTACCGAAAAACGGAATGAAGCATCCAGCCAATTTCGGTAGTTTACAATAGCTAAAATGGAAGTATAATTGAAAAATTAATTTTTTTCTCATTTTGAGTCGGCGGTTGTAAAGATATTCAACAAATAAAAAAAGATATTTCCCTAAAAGTTTTTGGAAACCTTTATATTGGTTTTCTAGCTTAAATTTCCTTTTAAAAGGGGGTTACCGAAATTTGATTGGTCACGTAATGTGAGTGGAAAAGATTAGTATTTTACATCTCTCTTTTTCACTGTAAGTTCAGACAGAGAGAACAGATTCAAGGTTCCAAACAGGCGCGTAGCCAGGATTTGAAAAAAAAAGGGGGGTTGAAAGAGTGAGACAACTGCAAGCGACCTTGACCCGAATTTTCATTGTTCTTGAATCAGAATCACACGGTTTATCCGAAATTGAGAAGGATTTTTTGGCCAAAATCGGAAATTCAAACGGTTTTTCAGCCCAAAAACAGGTGATCTCCAAAGAAAAAATAAAAAATAAAAGTCTTTACCGCGAATGAGAAAAATTTTTCGGCCAAAATCTGAACTTCAAACGGGTTTTCAGGCCGAATCGCGGCATCTACTTCACAACTTCGGCACCCAAATTTCTTTGGGGGGGCTGTTTTTATTTTTTCAGCAAAAATTGGCCTCAAAATTGCCAAAAACGTGCCATTTTACATACTTTACAGGCCAATGGGGGGCTCGAGCCCCCCTCCCCCCTGGCTACGCTACTGGTTCCATATATCTTTTTAAGGAGATATTTCTGTTTTTGTAAACTGAAAACGCAGGCCCAAAATGAGAACCAAAAATGATAAAAATTGTATTTCGATTTTAGCTCATGTTCTCTGTTCAGGCCCCCACTTTTTTCAGAAAAATCTCTGGGGGGAAGGGTATTTACGCGTTTAATCGTAGAATACTACCTTTGAATAAATGAAATAGCAACTTAATTCCGTAGATGGCGAAATCAAAAGTGAGGGCAGACTCACACTTTTTATCTAGGTGTGAGCGTGGTGAGAGGGGGGGGGGCATTGAGCCCTATTACGGTTTGAATTTTATATATATAAGCACTGCGTGCTTTATTAAATTGAAATGCAATGTTTTTCTATCCTTGACAGACTTTATTAAATTGCAATAGTTTGAGCTAAAACCATTAAAATTGCGGTAAGCTTAATAATAGCTACACGCAGTGGTGCAAATAGGGGGTGGGGTAAGGAGGCTTCATCCCCTTCTTCCCCTTTAGCCAAGTTGTTTACAAAATTTAAACAGAAATGCAAGGGTTAAGCATGTGACGGAATTGACCTGTAAGTAAACGGGGGACTGAAGCAGTTTTAATTCTTCAACTGGCTTTTAAATTTTAGCCGTTAAGTTGTTCCAAATGGCTTTAAAAACTTGCGAAACTTGATTCAAACAGTGTTGAAATGCTTATTTCCTTCCCCCCAAAAAAAGAACAAAAAATTTGTTTAGCGGTTGGGACAAGACCCCCGGACTCCGGAACTGCCCCCAGTTCCCGTTCGTGATATGCTTATAGCTTAAGTTACACCAGGTATTTCTTCAACACCAAAATTGAGAATTTCTTGAACAAAAAAACTTAAACTTTGGATTCAAGCCCCCATTTTAGAAAAATTTTGGTTGCTCACCTGGTCACACAATGAGAGCAGTAGCTAAAAAAAAAAGCAACAAACTGGTTACCGCTGTTGCCCCCTCCCCACTTTGAATATGGTTTCGCCATCGCTGCTTCAACCCTTTTCAGTTCAAGAGAATAAACAAAAAATAGTAGCATTCATTCGTTCATTTTTCATCTATCTTTGTAAGGGTTAAGATTAGGGTTTGAGTTAGGATTTAGGTTTGGGTTAGGTTTGGGGTTAGTATTAGAGTACGAACTTGAGTTTGGTTTAGATTTAAGTTAAAATTAATAAAAATGTAGATGAAAATCTTCGTTTAAGTAGTCTCTTCCTTTGCAATAATCACGCAATTCCTTAAAAAACGTTTCCATATTTGAGATTCTTAAAAATCAGCTTGTAGCTAACAAAAACAACGCTGCTTTACTTCAAACCAGGACGAGTTTAATTTGCTAATACTCAGTAAAAAAACACAAAAACATTAAAACGAATTATTGTAAAAGACTAAAATTCTTCAAGATTAAATGACAGAGGTGGAGTCCTCGAGAACGTTCTTGGCCTCGAGAACGTCCTCGAGAACACATTTTGAAGTCTTTGGCCTTGGCCTCGAAGCCTACAAGTCCTCGAAAATGTGCTGTCCTTGGCTCGAGGACAGCATTATTTTTTTGATTGGTTGAAAAAGAAAATATCCAAACAAAAGGTAACATAAACTTCTAGCCCGTAAATTTGTTTTCTTTCCTTAATCGAAAAACAATATAATGTTATTGCCAAGTGATAGTAAACCTTATTTTAAATGCCGTTGTGTAAAAACTCGAATCGGAAAACAAAGGGGCAAAAGGCGGTGTAGGATAATTATTTTTATTTCTGCTAATACTTCTGGTGCTGGCGGTACAAACAGTAAAACACTAAAGCCATCCAGGGTCATAAAAAGGGGTCTGGACACAAAAAGTTTTGAGTTGCTAATGACCGTGCCTATCTGACTGTGGATTCAGAAGAAAGTATGTGCGTGATAATGAAATGTATTACAGTTACCAGGGTTTGCCTATTTTACCAAATATGTTGGTGCTGTATCCCTGATATAACTAACGTAACGTATTTTGAGAACGCCAACTCGTTCTGAAAATAGGCGAGCGAAAATTGCAAAGAATATTTGTTTTAAGATAAAAGAAAGGAACGACTCTAATTATTGTCAAGCGGTCTGGGGGCAAAGCTACTCAAAAATTTTGAGCAATTTTTGTGCTCAAAATCGCTGCTAGGAATTCCAAACAATGACCGAAAGTATCAGAAAAAATGCTGCATGAAGAATTATTAAGAAAGCGATTGTGAAATTAAATAGAACTTTTGCTAGGATGCCTGGAAAAATGCGTGCTGCACTTATTCAATTTTTTTTCACGGCGTCAATTTTTTACACGATGCTCCCGTAAAAAATTTGAGCATTTTTAGAAAAAAACTACTAAGTTATTATTTTTATGTTTCTACAATTGCGGGCCATTTGAAGGCTGGGGTGGAAGGGTATAGAAGCAAATGTCTCTAATGGCTCCTTCCTTAATTCTACCCTGCTGAGATCTTCAGGCTATATACTTTTTGCAGTTAAATACTGTTACCTTATGTTAAGTTTCACGAAATCTTCTTTGGCGGCCGAAACGTGAGCGCTCGTTCAGTGGTGCCGGAACGGGGGGGTGTGCTGCCTCCCCTGCTTTTTTACTAGAAGGAGAAAGGGGGGCAGGGCTCCTCTTTGCATTTCAGCACGATAGTAACGAAGCAAACGCCTGATTATCTCAAAGTTCGCTTATCCAATGCAGAAAGAATTTAATTGTTTATGAACAATACTGTAGTCAAACAGATAATTTATTGGTTTGTGAACAATAGACCCGACAAATGACCCACTTATGTACGACAGCATTTAACACAGTAAAAAGTTAGTAGCAACTTGCAGTAGGCTATACTACTCCGTACGTTTTTTTGCAAGCTCGTGAAAGCTGATCAATTGGATGAAATTTAACTCATATCCTCCTAGCGTCAGTTTAAACTGATGGCATGCAAAAGCGTACTGGAGCTACAAGAAGCATTTAAGCGATTAGAGTTTAGTGGTTTGTCAACCAACAGAGCCCTTTCTAGAAAAATAACTTTAAAAAAAATTTTTGCCGATACAAATCACATTACAGTACAATTTTCATTTTCTGAAAAAAATATCTTTTGTTATCAGCAAAATTACAGCACTCTCCATTCATTGATGCTAAAAAATTCTTTGATATCACCAATAACAAATTGCGTGTAATAAATGATTTCTAAATAACGTACTGTGAGCTGTGACACACGATTTAGTTCGATTAGTTTAAACTGACGCTACAAAGATATAGGGTGCCAATGTTCCCTCTAATTTTTTGTAGTCTGTGTGCGCAGAAATTTTGGTGTGTACCATAGACGTAGCCAGGATTTTCGATTGGGGAGGCCCAAACCACAAATCACATGCAATCACGTCATCAAAAACTTCGAAAGAGGAATTTATTGTGGGGGCAAAGATATATTATAGAATGAAAGATCAGAAGCTGTGGCCTGGTGTTGGCATGTAAGTAGGAACTCGTTCAAGGAGAGAGTTCAAACCAATAGTTAAAATGCAAAAATGTCTAAAAGATGCAAAAATGTCTAAACTAAATGTGTTTAGATAAAGAAGTGCACTGTAATTCAAACGTATCACAGATGGGGGTCTGGGGGCGGAGCTCCAAGCTGCCGGCGATTTTTCGTAATTTTTTGGAAAAAAAGCTATTTTAATACCACTGAATCACATTTTAAAGTTCAAGCTTTTTAACATTTGAAAGCCAATCGAAAAAATGAAGTTGTTCAGCTCTCTTTTTGCTTGCAATTTAGGTTCAACACACGTTTAAAATCTTGTATTATGGAATTAAATTTTGTAAGTGATTTGGCCCAGATAGGGGGAAGTAAAGTACATTGCCTCCTGCAATATTTTAGCAGTAAATAGCAATGCAGTCGAATATTTTCCTTAAAGATTATTGTTTTGTCATAAAAACAACCAGTTATAGGAGTACGTACGGCCAGGGGGCCCAGGCCCATCTTCTTCTTCTTCATTGCCCGCTTTTCGAGAGGGTTGCTAGGGCAGCAGCTCGAGATTAAGCCGCCACACCTTACGGTCTTCCATCACCTCCATCATTTCGCTGGGGTAAAATCGGCATTTTTCATTTATTTGTTTAACAAATATTTTTTGCTCAATACTACTACAGTTTAAGTGTAAGCGTACATCGAGTTTAAAAGAACGTAATCGGAAAAGTTTGATATGCCTCTTTAACACGATATACCTCGAATATTTTCTATTTCAGAATCCACAACGTCGCCTTGCGATAAATCAAAACCAGTGCTGGTTTTGCGTCGTGATAAAACTACAATCAAAATTTTGACATTAACCACAAAACGGTTGCAATTTGAAACATTAATAATTGCAACAGTGAGGCAAAGTTCACTAATAAGATGAAAGGCATATGATTCATTAGCGATAAAATGTAATTTGATGACATTTGATACAAAGCAGCATTTTTGGAACAAAAAGTATTTTTATGTAGAGTATGTTTAAAAATGCCCGAAAAATTTGTTTCTTGCCATCAGAATACTTATTTCGATGTCGTTTGGTTCAATTTTTGTTCAGAGTAGGTTTTTTAATTTTATGAAAAGATAATAAACGTGATAATCACTACAAATAGCACGTCTTTGTTTAATTTTTATACTTTATAATATTTAATCTACAAATCGTCCGTTTCTGCGGTCCACACCACCAGTATCATAAATGCCGTACTCAAATTGTTGAAATTTTGCATAACAAAACCACTAGCTATGATTTTATTTCTAATCAAGAAAAATGGGCAAAACTTCATTAAATCATTTGTTTAACTTTGAATACTAAATGAGATGTCGATGCGAAAATACATTCAGGAATAAAAAATAAACTGCAGTCACAGAACCGACTACGTACGGGTAACAGAAAATATAGGATTAGCAGTAAATTTGATCAAAAAATGGAACCAATATTACACAACAACGTAATCGAAAAGCCTTTTATGGTATTTAAAATCAATGAGTTATGGTTTTCCATGCAATAAAAGCAAGTTTTAAACAACAAATAAACTTTCTAAAGCCTTCCGTTCTGTTAGCGCAGTTACGATGAAGTTGTTTTCGATGAGAGATCAGAGATACGCGCAACAAATTCACGGTTTAAGAATAATTTAGTTGTGATGTTTTGACGCTTGTTAGCCAGAGCTCTTAATATTTAATCGTTTTCGTGCTATAGCGTCATCGATACGTCACTGGGTGGCAGAAACAGAGCCATAGATACGGTCCGCAGTTGGTCCGCTCTCCCCGGTTCCAATCCACAATCCTCGTTTCCCAAATACGGTTTATCAAAAACGAGCCGAAAAACAACAGCAGATCCGCAAAATTTTGGCGAGGCCAAGCAAAACTATGATGCTTTCCCCAATGGCGACTTGGACGCAAGCGGTCCTTCCACAAATGCGTATACGTTACTGGACACCAGCAAAACTGGCACAAAAGCTCGAATCGATTTGCGTACTGACGGTATAAATATGATAACTAATTTGTGACGCCCTTTGTTTGCAGTAGCACTGCGTTTGTTTTAGTGCTTGCTTGTCTATTTTTCGGTTCTGTTTCAAAAAAAAACAAGAAAAACAGCAAAATATGATTATCAAAGTGGATAGAACTGGACATGTAAAATTTTCTTGTCCAATTTTCGGGATCGTCAGATAAGTGGGGGAGCGAAAAGGTTATGTCCTTAATCAGCATATGATGTAAATCAGTCGCAGAACGGTTGGGCATTCGTTCTTTTATGCGAAAAGTGTGTTGGTCTGCGTTAAAATTTAAAGTGCAACCTAACTCTATTCCAACTTTAGTCTTAATTCTAGCCTTTTCCTCTACCTTCAGTCGCGTTACATACCTGCCCACCTAATTCTGAAGTGTTCACTTTCTTATTGGACGTTGAAGATAAAGAAAAAAAGCGATAGATTATAATTATGCGGTTGCACTTTGCAAAAATGTATCCTACGCCCAATCTACAACTCATAAAGATCCAGCCCGTAGTATGCCATAGGTCCAATTCACACTTTGCACAAAATTGCAAGCGAACGAGGAGATCCAAAGTTTTTTTCAATCAGCTGGTTGTTTGTATGCTGGTAAGACAAAACGCTCGGCGTACCAAATGTCTGTTTAAAATAACTAAAATTAGGCTCTTACGCTCACGTTTTTACGCACAATGTAGACTGGGCCTTAAACTTTCTTTACTGAAAGTGAAGTATTTACTGTAACTTGCAATTTTTTGCCCTGTTTTGTTGTGATCGTTTTGTTCCTATCTTCGTTGCAGCATCCTTGTGTTGTTTTAGAAGCTCATGACATTTTACTTTGTTCTAACTCGTTTACTAAATAACAGTTTTTTGTAATTCTTAATATAAATTAAATTTATAACTATTTGTATGGTCCGTCATAATAGGACTATAAAAGATTTAAAAGCAGCTCAAAAAAGATAACGAAGTAAAAATGTCGAGAGAGAAAGTTTAAGTAGAAAGAATTTCTTTTTGACAAATTTTGCTCTCCTCTCCTTTGTCTCCATTGTAGTAATCAGAGCATCATTATTTTCCACGTACAGCACTGGCCAGAATGATCGGGACACCATCTTCAATTTTTTCTGATTTTTACGTTTTAGCTAAGCAATTTAAGCAAACAATTTTATTAAATAAAAAATGGGTTTTACTAATTGATAAAATTATTCGGAGACGAAATTAACGTTGCTGCATGACTCTTTATGAGCGCTTAATAAATGGTGTGTAATCCTTTGTTATCAGTCACAGCCTTGATTCGTTAGGGCATAAAGTAAAGCATAAAGTAAGCAGCTTTTCTTTTAACACGTTCAGATAAACTGTTCCGTTGATAAAGGTTTCCTCAGCACCTTAGGTATAAACCGCAATTAACCCGCATCTTCTATTTGCACAAACAACCTCCACAGAATGCTACGAAGATAATGATGGGGCGGGTATTTTGCAAATGGAAGATGTGGGTTAAGGTTGTTTTGAGCAATCCGAGTTTCCTAACCAAAATTGAAACAGGCCATAAAGGAAGTATGAGTTAAGGAAATTTCACTGAATATTGTGAGAAACTTTGCTTTTTTATGTCCAGTAACGTATCAAGGCTGTATTAAAGAACTCAGAATTACACAACCAGACATGGACACAGTCTTGATTTTCAAGATCAGATCGTGATCGTAAAGATCAAGATCGTGATATGATCTTGATCTTCAAAATCACATTATTTTAATGATCTGATCTTGAAGATCTTCAAGATCACAATATTTTAATGATCTGATCTTCAAGATCTTCAAGGTCACATTATTTTAATGATCTGATCTTAATCTTGAACATCACATGTTTGCATGATCTTGATCTTGAAGATCAAGATCACTTTCATTTTTAAATGTCGCTTAGGGTAAGCATCGTCGAGGCCAGGCTATGTGATATTTTGAAGTTATTTTAGGGCTCCGATACGGAATGTTGTCTAAAACGGAGAAAGTAATCCGCATTTGCCGTAGTACGGAAAGGATATGTACGAACCAGTACAGCAGTACCTAACCAGCTAAGTTGAGGAGAAAAATAATCATAAATCAGCTTCGTTAATAATCATAAATCATACTCATAAATCAAAAGAATGTTTGCAGGCTTGGGGAATCGTATCTTCAATAGCACTCTTTTTTTGAACACAATTAACAGATTACTGGTAGAAGGAAAGTCTCCAGTAACTAATACTGAAAAAACAAAGTGCTGGTATTGATAGCAGTGCCAGTATCAACAGTAGCCTAGGCCTCTTTCTTTGTTAATGATCAGGCAGTTGAGAGCCAAAAAGCTAGGTTGCTGACAGCACCAGATCTCAGTCAGGATAAATGTTATAAAATGCTTGGTTGCGCTATTGCAGTAATAGGCTATACCTGCAGACATGGGTACGATCTTGATTTTCATGATCAGATTGTGATCTTAAAGTTCAAGATCAT